>VWYO01010006.1:0-20917 GCA_013400275.1 Rhadina sibilatrix
AAAGGAACAAACCTAGCCCCCAAAAAAAGCACAACTGTAAACTAAAGTTTTCAGTGAACATGTTTAGGGCTACCTACAGAAATTGAATTTGTCAGCACATAAAGAAGTAAAAAATGTACAGAATTAAAAACATAGCTTGGTATAATTTCCTACAGAGGTTTAAAAAGCCCATGTTATTCTGAAAACTAGTGAAATACAAGTAAAAATACATTAAACCTTGTGTTTCTTAAAGCATTATGTTTGTATATTAGGAAAAAACAAACTCATACATCAAGTCCCTTGTGGAAAAGCTTGATAAACTTTTTATGCTTCTTTATTTTCATTTTAAAATGGAGTTAGGAATGCAAAGTATTTTTATATTGGTCCCCATTTTAACAACAACAAGAAAAGAATATTGTTTTGGATAGATTTCATATTTAGTGAACTTTTCATCCTCACATCAAAAATTTTTGTAGAGACTCAGACAAATTTTTTGACTATAGCCCATAACTGAACTTAAGACAGAACTAGTAAATGGTACTATTATTATTAATAATAATTATTACTATTGTAATGTTTTTATATGTGAGAAATATTAATTAAGAAATGTTCTTTGAAATGTCATTTTTCTTTTTCTTGCAGTGGCCATGGCTCATAGCCTGCTTTATGGTTATTGGCACACCATGATCTTCTGATCTTTCAAAGTGAGGTTTCATTTTTGTCACTAGTGTTTTCAAAAGTGTAATTTCTGTAATAAAAGCCTTTATACTAACTCAAATAAGATCAAGAAGTGTCTGGAACATTTCCATTGGCATTCCCCTTGGCAAAGCATCCCTTCTCTGCCCTTTCCCAACTTTCTACCAGGTACAAGAGACCACAACCTTCAGTGTTAAATGGGCAGAGCAGCTTTCTTGCCCTCATTGCCCAGAAATATTTCTGCCAGTGGCTGCTACTGAGAGCTTAATTTCCACAAACTCCCTCTTAGGAGTGATGGCCAAATTCATCTTCAGCTCAACTGCATGATATTGGAGCATGAAATAAATGGAAAAAAATCTATGCTTAGGGAAGAATGGAGTAATATATAAAAATCATACTATTTAAGGATACTGTCCTTATATAAAGATGCTATGCATTTACTGTCTCATGAAATCAAAAACATCTAAATTGTGAGGAATAACTTTCTTTAGTCTCAGCTCTTCAGATTTCTTGGTGATTAGATCTTTGTGATGTCTTTTGTGAATTGTTTTTTACACTCTTGCAATGCAATTAGTTTTGTTAATTGTAAAATGTAGAGACCTTTTTTATACTTTAATTAAGTTGCTCTATGACTCCCTCCTAACGAGAAATACAATATATTCAATTGGTTCATCATATGAAGTAGCAGCAAAGACAGTTTTATACATGTGTAGTATATAGTCACAAAGTATAGTAATATTCAGAGTTGTTCTTATTCAAAAAAATCAGGGGAGTATCTATTTATTCAGACTAAAAATTTTAACACACAAACAATTTAAATATTAATGAATAATGGTTTCACTAAGTCAACAGATTTCCTGCAAATATCCTCATTTGTAATGGATGAATTTAGATTATTTCCTTTCTGCTTCGTGAGTAATTACTGACTTTGACTTCATGTCTTATAGTACATAGGATATAATTTTATTCTTCTGATCATCTGAGCAGCGTTTTACAACCCTTTTTTTGTTCTTGCATACCACCTTGTTTCTCAAAGACATGAAACTCTTGTTCCAGTTGAATGTCTAAAGTGTTTTACATGACATTTATATTTATGAAATGTTGTATTACATGAATTACAAGCAAAGAGCATTAGGAAATACAAATGCAAATCTTAACTCCCAACAACAGACAACAGCTATCTAACCACTTAGTACAACATGCAAAATGGCACTTCTGCCCCGGGCATTCAGCAGAAGTAGAACTGAAGAAAATTAAAGAGAAGTGCAAAAAAACTCCATCTTGCTTCAATGATTTTTGTCCTTGAGAACCAAAAGAAAATATGATGATCAAAGGTTTCAATCATGTATACTTACAACCCCTACAATCTTGCCTGAGCATTGCAGTCATATCTAAACCCCTTTGTTTGTTCTCTCTCTCTAGCTACAAGACTCTTGCACACCTTGGATTTAGGGTTTTTTTCTCCATCAAAGTGGTTTTCTCAGAACAAATTTTTGATGACTTTACAATGAAAATTCCCATGTCTAGATAAGTCCATTATAACAGTAGTTTTCTGTTTCCTGGGTAATGCTGGAAAGAAAATTGAGGTAATGCAAGTAATCAAACTACAACAGTGTCCATGTCTGCATTATCTTTTATACTTTCTGGCCATTTTTAATTTTCCAAATCCAGATCTACCTTAATCCAAAGTCTGTTGACTGTAATAGCTTATCACTGTTTCCAAACTAAGTTTCAGAAGCTCAAATGTGTTACAAATTTAGGCACAGCAAAGTTAATATGGATATATATATATCTTTTGGATGAACAAATATTTGACTTAGAGCCCAACACAGGACTGTTTATAAAATGTTATGCAGATGTACCTTCAAATATAAAAGCCTGTATCAAGGAGTGCTGTGGACAGAGTGGGAGCTTCAGACAAAATTTATTAAAGAAGCCCTCCCATTGAGTCACAAGGTACAGAAAGAACCCCCAAGTTTACCAAACCACTTCTCAGAGGGGAGCCTGGGTGTGACTGGTTCCTATCTTGGCCTCAGACTTTAGTAACAGTTTATGTCTAAAGATTATATAGATAGATGTATTTTAACCTTTATACAAATTTGTCCTGGAGGATTGAGGATGGTAAACCTCAATATATGTGTGTGTGTGTGTGTGTGTATATGATTTATCATTATAATTAGACAAAAATATCAGAAATATTTACTACACAGTATAGGAGCTATAAGAACTACGATAATACAGTTCTCTATGAAGTAATATTGAAACAATTATACTATATAAATTGTATTAAAGCTAGAAAAAAACAATTATTAAGTAGTAATTAATATTACCCATGCCAACAGTGGGCAAATGTCTTTCACTCAGCCTCCAGGAGTAACCTTGAGGAGTGTCCCCACTCAAGGGAGGAATCTCCACATGTGCACTCCAAGGAGGGATATTAGTAGACCCTGTTAAAATTTATAACTGAGTTTTTGTAATATGAAGTGATTGACAGCCAGTCATATGTCTCCAGGCCAACTGTGTCAGCTCAACAGCTTTAGATAAATTATCAGAAGTGTAAATTTTTGTTGCCTTATCCAGGTATTTTACCAGATCTACTGCTTCTTCACCTTACTATAAGGATGTTTAACTTTGGGGTTGATGAGTCACACTGCTTTCAGCATTATTCAACACCAAAAGCAACATGACATATCCTTCTTCATTTACCACTGATAATATTGTAAACAGGATGTTGTTCAAGTTGTTTTACCCCATTACAGACAGAGCATCCTGCCACAGGGGTTTCAAAACCACAGCCACTTGAAAAGTAGTATTTTGTACACATAACTCTAAAATGACACATCCAGTAATTTGTTGTCAAATAGGAGCAGCAAATAAAATATATTATTTCTCTTCTTTAAACATGAAATCTTTAACTCGCCCTTGGATATAATTTCTAAATTAAAATAAATAAATAAATATTTTGAGATAACTATGTTTGTCTACCACTAGAGGCAGCTTACTGAACTATGTTTACTTTTTTCCTAGGATTGCAATTTGAATTCTGCTCCTCTGAGTTTCAAGTATTTTGTCTTTAATTACTATTCTTCATAAAGTACATTCTTGTGAATATTAAGTTAAGCAGGGACTTGAATAGTTATGAAAGGCTAACCAAGAGTGACAAAAAAACTAGAGAAACACCTATTTAAATTCCATAGTGACGCACATCTTAAAACATTATAAACAAATATCCAGGAGCATCTTCACTGTGAAAACTAAAGCACAAAAGCAATTAACCTATTTTATGTGATTGAGATCTACATATTGCAAGATAAATCAATGCTATTTTCACTTTTACCTCTAATTAATTGTGGTTACTATCTCAAAAGTTGGTTGTTGTTGTTGTTGTTTTAAATATAGTTTTTCTTTCAGATTAAAAAAAAAATTAAAAATTATAATATGGAGAAAAAACCCAGCACATCTCTGCAGATTATAGATGTGAGTTTTAAGAAATAAAAATAAACTTTTTTTTTATTAAACTTTGGATAATCCATAATACAAATAAAAGCCTGATGGTGATGAGCTTACCATGTTTTCTCCAGTGACTTTTAGTTTTTGTGCTCAGGGGAAGGCATGCTTGAATCAGTTCTGCCCTTACAGGCTTCTCCTACTGAGTTCTGAGTGCATATCTGACAGATGTTCTTGCTTTCACAGAAGGGGGGCTGCTTCTGTGCAACTACTTATTCTTCGACCTGGTCTCAGCACTAAGATTCAGCTTTAATGGTGGGGATCAGCCCACTCCATCTCACATCTGCCCTTGTGGTAACTCTGTGGCTATGCTGCACACTCGTAACACTGACTTGCATTATGCAGTATTCCATGACACAAGACATAATTTCATAACGGCACAAATTGCTACAGGATGTCATGAACTTTAATAATTTCAATTGGTTTCATAAGCTGTCAAGGAAATTCATGGAAGAACTGGCCACTGAGAGCTATGAAGTACAAAGATGAAGACTGTGGAAGAGAAAGACTCTTGAGCCATTGATGACTAGACAGAGAGGGCAGTTTCTCTATATGCTCCTTGTGTTTTTAACTACCACTTGCCCCAGGATATATTGTTGACTGTGGTTCTTTAGTATCTGCAAGATACTGAACTAGAGAGACATTAATTCTTATCAAAATATCATTCTGATGTCATTTATCTTCTAACATTTGGTAGGGTTGATTTTTTTTTTTTTTTTTTAGTGGAAATATTATTTTCAGTGATTCTTGTAAAATACTGCTTAAATTCCTGGGTTTTTTTGAACTTTGTTTAATTTTTACACCTTAAACCAAACAAAAGCCTCCAAAAATTATTAACGAGGTTAATTTTATTATACTGTAATAAAATACTAGATTATGGATTTCACTGATATGTTTAGTTCATCTCTAGATTCAACTCTGCTTCCAGAGAGAAGAAAAAAAAAAGGAAACATAAGTTAATAAGGAAAAAAGTCAAATATTTCTTTTCTGTCTGAATTTGCACTGGAGAATAGACTAGAATGCTGAATTATATAATGTAGCCGCACTTGAATTAAAAATTATTTTTAAAAAGAAACAATTGTATATTTACCTGGTCATACAGTAAATATTGGAGTGCCCTGCAATTGAGCAGATAGATCCCTTCTTATTCACCTTCTAAGGCTCTAAAAAGGTTGCCCAGATAAACTGAGGACTCTTTTGTACTGCCCTCAATAGCATGACAACACATCAAGCCATGCTGACAAGAGTGGAACAGGGTCCAAAGAAGAATTAACCCTCCTGTGGCAAAAACTGCTTGAGGACTCATTTTCTGGGATGTGAAGATTACCTACTCACTTTCTTATCACTGTCTGCATGCTTAGCTTCTCTTTCTATGATAACTGAAATTGTGGTGAATGGCTGGCATCTCATAATAGCTGTTGCCTGGTATTATCCTAAAACTCACTTGGGGTATGTGTGGGATTGTAAGAGCCTGAAAGCACTGCTGGGTTTCCTAATTACAGGTCCTATCCAGTAGAAATATGAAGGTCCACACATCCAGATTGCAAGTCACTTCAGTAGCAGGAGAGCAATTTCTGTTCATTTCCATCATTAATCAGATGAGTAGTTTCCAGGTGTACTTATATGGCACAAAAAGCTTCAGGATTCTTGTTGAGTATCACATACAAATAGCTAAAAGCTACCACATATCAAGCAGGGTTGAGCCTTTACCTATTTTTAAATTTACATCTATATGGATATAGCTCCATAAATATTACAAAAAAAGGTTATAATTACAAAATTGTTACTGTCTGCCTCTGACCAATGTTTTGTTTGAGCTATGCACATAAATGTGTAATATGTGCCAAACAATTAAATATTATCTGTTTCTGTACAAGCAGGGTGGTACTTAGTCATCATATTATGAAGCAAGCTTTTTTGTGCCACAGCTGAATGACAAAAGTAGTGATGATTATAGACTTGTTTCACACGGAAGATGTCCCTGGATATAATGATTTTATTTGTGCTGTTTTTGTAACCAGGTTTGCTTTACCAATCAGTAAAGTAATAATGACACTTTGTCAGGGCAAGCTGATAATAATTAAAAGTGCAGTTAGAATCTCATAGACACATTATATGGATTTGGGGAAATAAGATAAAAGAAAATGTCAGAAATATATTGTCTGTAAAAGCTTTAACAACTTAAGGCTTTCTGTTAATATATTAATTTCCTTCATAGAATAGTTGAAAAATTACTTTGAAACACTTCCAGATCAGAATGGTGAGTGTAATCATGGAATAAATTTAGTTTGCTGTATTCTAGCTTTTCTGTCCATTATATTCTAGCAAAGACTTTTGTTCTGAAATGAAGTTATAAATATTGTTAAAACTATTCTGTGCTGGCGAGGGAGTGAGATCAGAGTAGATCAGTGTAGGGTCTTTGCCAGATGTCACAGGGTCCAAGGTACTCCAAATTGCAGTTTGTATTAATTGCATACACATATTTAAGAAAGTTTTTTTTTTTTTTTTTCTTAAATTTCTCTAAGTAGGAGCCCCATTAGAGGAGACATTGCCTGTCCAAGATCACCCACTTCTTGAATACGGGGCCTCTCACAGGTCCCTGAGTACAGACTGGGAAAGCTGGAGGGTTGCATTTTAGTGAAATTCAGAATACTGACTTTTCAAGGAGAAAGAAACTGTAGGGGCATCAAGATACTACCTTTTATAAATCAGAATAAACTGCACTTCCACTCAAATATTTTCCTTCAGACTTGTTGGGCAAGAGAGAGTCATATGAGATGCTAAAGTTCTATTTAGTTTAATCATCTACTGTTTAATAAATGAACAGAACTTAATGCATTATAAATATTGATGTTGGACTGCTTACTTTAATTATAAAAACAAGACAAAGAATATAAACTCACTGTGTAAAATATCAGTCTTGATCTTCCTTTATTGAATGTTCATCCCATTGCTAATGTGTAGAAACAGCTTTATATTGTACTCTGTTATTTAATGAAAGTGAGAATTGAAAAGTAATATAAAAAAAGCTGAGGAAAAAGCTACAATTATTTAGTTTCCAACTACAAAGTCTGGATTTTTGAAACATGAGATACATAAACTGAATATAAAACATTCCTCTCCTCCCAAATGCATAAAGACTCATTGAAAATCTTTGATGAAAAGATCATATTTTATTCAACATTATCTGGTTTAGGCCATCAGAAATTTATCTGACTTGAAGACCAGTTTTAGACACTGAACATCATAAACTGTTTAAAACAAGGCACAGTTTTTCCAAACCACTTGTGGAAGGAGAAGGAAGTGAAGAATGAACTCTGCTTGCACTACATCTTGTAACATAGCCACTTTCCTCTAAAGAATAGTGTTTCCAGCTCTATGAAAATACTTCCCCTTCACTTAAACCAAGACCTGTACTGACATTGCAAGGGACAATGGTTTTAAATTTAAAATTGGCAGATTTAGATTGGATATAGGCTAGAGGTTTGGGTTTTTTGGTGTGGGTTTTTTTTGTTTGTTTGTTTGGGGTTATTTTTTGGTTTGGTTTTGTTTGGTTTTTTAAGATAAGTGCAGTAAAACAGGCTCTGTGGAGATGTGGATACCTCACGCCTGGAAGTGCTCAAGAATGGACAGAGCTTTGAGCAACCTAATGTAGAGAAACGTATCCCTGTTCATGGCAGACGAGGTTGGACAAGATGAACTTTGAATATCCCTTCCAATCCTAATCATTCTATGATTTTTTTGCTCTGGTTAAGTAGTAACAACTTCCAATCTAAATAAAACTACTATTGAGTAGTTTTCCTGGTTTCTTAACAGAGTAAATATGGTAGACTCTGTTTAAATAATATTGACTATAGATTTTGGTCAGCTCTACTGCCAACAGGAAAACTGATTAAAAATAAGGATATTCTGGTACTATATTTGCATTTAGATAAAAAGAAAATATGCAAACCATTCAGCAGTAAAAGAGGTAAACTTCTTGGCTAGTACAATATATAATAGACAAATGAAAAATTGTGATGCACTTTCTTTGACTATTTCAGACCAATAAAGAATATTTTTCCTATGGTTTACCATAAATTCTTTTTGTTTCTCTCAATTTTTATATATCAACTAAAATAAAACATTAATATCAACAGAAAAACATTAATAAAAAACTAACTGTGAAATCCCCTAATTAAATCAGTTTCACTGTTTTCTGCCAATTCATTTTCTCCCAATTTGAATATCTTATTAAGGTTCATGCAGTCTTGTAAGTGACTCCAAGAGATCTCTGACAATTTTAGTGTAAGTTCACCTCAGTAATATCAGTTGAATTTCTCTTGGATATATAGTTGTAGGTTAACCTCAGAACATAACACTACATTTCAGACAGTGAAGAACAGCCCATCTCACATGTTTGCTAAACTTGGGGTACATAATGCATAAAGAAGTATTATAAAACATTTAGAGAAGCAGCAATATCTATAAAATTTCTGCATCTTGTCAGAAACGTACCTCTCCAGAGAAGTACTCAGTACAGAGGTGGCACATTGCCAGAACTAAGTGAATCAAGGAAACAAGAGTCAGGTTTTAGAGGGATTGGCACAGCAGAGGAAATCAGGAAACAGGTAGATCTTCCTCCTTCCCATGAATTTCTGTTTATCAGAAAACAATTAACATTCAAATATTTGAATATTTTCCAATCACTTATTAATCTCATTGTCAAATGTGGTGATTTGTTTGCATCAGCAGGACCAAAACAGAAGTCTGTCATGGTCAGAATGAATTTCCACCCAATACTGTCTGATCTGCTTTGGCAAAGGTAGACTCGGTTTAAACACAACCCTTTCTAGAGACTACAATAATTACAATTAACCACAGCCTCCTCAAGAGCTGGAGCAGAACACCAACAGTTAAACCTTTTCTAGACATTCACTATTTACTTCCTGAAGATATGTGGAATTAGTTAGGTACTGCTCTTTTCTCATTATTTGTGACAGGATGGCAGGAAAGAATACTGTCCTTTCAGGTCTGAGAAATCCCAATGCATGGTACCACTTCCCAATGCCATCCATTTCAAAGTCCTGATTCTCTAGTAGCCCAGTTTCAGTCTTGAATGTGCTCTCTGAAGACTAGGTGGTAGAATGGGTCATCAGATGTTGGCGCAGCAGCATCACTTCGGTGTGAAAGAGTAAACTTTTTCCCTGTAATGAATTAAAAGGTCAAGCTGCCAGAGAGAATACAGCCTTTGAGAATCAACAGTAATAGAAAACAAAAAAAAAATTTTTTTAAAAAAATCAGAGTTTCGTTTTACTCTTTCCAGTAGAGCAGGAGAAAATTTAGTCTAAAGCTTCTGCTTTAGCCTCTCCAAGAGAAAATCATGTACTTGTCAATTCCTCCTAGATCAAGCTTTATCTTTGACTACAGCAGCTGTAGAACATCACCATGTACAATATAAATCTGGACAACTCAAGCAGTTTATTTAAAGCTTGTCAAAGAAACCAAGCCCTAACTTAAACTAACCAAAAAATTCAGAGACTAATTAAAACTGTTTCATCCACTTCTAAATCAAATCCTGAGCGAGATTTCAGATTTTATGACTCCAGAAAGCTGCATAAAGAAGAAATTAACAATACCAAAGAAAAACTTATTGAGGCAAATGTTTCTGTGTTACCTACCTTTTCATTCAAAGCTAAAGAAAAATATTAATTCTTTATTACTCATTTTGCCCATTACATCTTCCAATTACTAACCTTACCTCAAAACTTCATCTGCTTTTTGAGCACTCAAAAAGCTGTAGAGGGTTGACTCTGGCTGAATGTCAGACATCCACCAAAGAAAATTTATCACTCCTTCCACAAGGGGAAAAGGGAGCCAAAATACAACGAAAGGTTCATTAGTTAAGACAAGGACCGAGAGAGATCACTCACCAGTTACCATCATGGGCAAAACAGATTCAGCTTGTGGACATTAATTGAATTTATTACCAATTGGAATCATAGCAGGATAATGAGAAGTAAAATAAATCTGAAAAACACATTCCCTAACTCCCAAGGCCTACCTTCTCCTCACAGCGGCCCAGGGAGACAGGGAATGGTGGCTGTGGTCAGTTTTTCATGTGTCGTTGCTGCCACTGCTTTGGGAGAAGGTCTTTCCCCTGCTCCGGCATGGGGTACCTCCCACGGGAGACAGTGACAGTACTCAACTTCTCTAGTGTCACCCTTCCATGAGGTGCAGTCCTTCAAGGACAACCAATGTGGATCCCCCACAGGGTTACAAGTCCTACCAGGAAACCTGCTCCAGTGTGGGCTCCTCTCTCCATGAGTCCACAAGTTCCTGTATGGAGCCTGTTCCAGCACAAGGCTCGCACGGCTTCATACCCTCAGCTCTGGTGCCAGTCTCCTCCAAGGTGGATCTCTGCACCCCTGTTAACCATGGGCTGAAGGGGCACAGCTGCTTCAGCATGGGCTTCACCACAGGTTGAAGCACCAGCACCTCCAGCACTTCCTCCCCCTCTGGGAGGGGAAACCCTCCTTGGTTTCTGAAGAGATTTTCCTTTCACATGTTCTCACTCTGAACTTCTCTGTCTGCACAACTACATCTGCACAATAACTTTTTTCCCTTCTTAAATATCACTGAGGCATTGCTATCATTCCTGATTGCCTCAGCCTTGGCCAGTGGCACATCCATCCCTGGAGCCAGCTGGCATTGGCTCATGCCAGATATGGAGGAAGCTTCTGGCAGCTTCTCACAGAAACCACGCCTATAACCCTCTCACTACCAAAACCTGGTCACACAAATCCAATACACATATATTTCATGAACATTTGCAATGGACATTCTAATTCATTTTCTCCATCCTGTCACCATTTCTCCTCACAGGTATTCAAAGATTGAGGTTGTAAGAACATAAATACAAGTGTTTAGATATCAACTCCCATTGTAAATAGTGGAGCAATAAATAATTAGTTAATCTTGTCGAGACAGTAGATCATCTGTTCAAGCATAAGCACCTGCAGGATGATATGAAGGCTTCTTCTGTTCTAATTACTGGCTTATGTTAACTGCAACATACTGTGTTGGCTATAAGTTTCACTTAGACATTCAAACTTAGGTATCCACATTTTAGTATCAAATTCTTCCCTTATTGTGTAAAAATAGCAGTGTTTGTAGAAACTAAGAAAATATGCACTGTACTGGGGAAAGATTTAAAAGTATCTGAGATGAGAACATTACACCTCAACTGTATTGAGAGAAATTATTTTAATAAAAATTAAAAATTAACTGGAAATTTAACTGAAATTGAAAATTAAATCAGGTGTGTGTACCTACTCTAAGCAAACTCAGTAAAGAATAGCTGATCATCTTTGCTACATTCTAAACTTAATCTTGCTTTAGGTTATTTCTGGCAAAATAACCCAGTTTCTACCAAACAGATGAAGACTGTATCTTTTTTATCCTGAAATAGCTGAAACCTCCCACATGGCAAAAAAAAATGTAGGGCAGATAAAATTTAGTCTGGTTTCTACAATAAAATACCACTCTGACAGTCATAAAAGCTGAGAGTGAGTTCCTTCTCCAATTGTACCTTTAGAAAAGAAATTACTCCCTTTCTTGCTTACTTTCTTAAATGTCTAAACAACTTTCAAAGTCAAGAAATTATTCATAATAATAGGAAGATATTGCATTTTAATATTTGGGGCCTAAAATATTCTGTTTGGAAAGGCATAAAAGTGTTTTTATAATTCCATGTAGTGATCCCTGGAAAAGTTTCATCTAAACACCTAGCATGAAATATGGTGACATTCACTTAACTATATTTACATCCTCTCTAACCATAAATTATATTGAGACTGTAATAGATGATAGACAGATGACATGCAACATTTCAGGACACATTAATGGGACTATAATGAGAGACATCTTCAGCAGTTCCTTGTTCCACAGGGATATAGAAGATACTCTTTGTTTAACTAGACAGGACTCTGGATGAGGGGATAAGTCTCTATTGTGTGAGTATTCTGTCCCTGTTTGTGTATTTTCTGAGATAAGGAATCAAAACTATAGCCTCCCTCAAAAACAAAACACCAAAAACAAACAAACAAACAAACCAACCAACCCCCAACACTACAACCAAAAAAAAAAACACACCGAAGATAACCCTTTTCACAATAAAATGGAGATTTGCTATTCCTCTAGAACTGAAAGGAAAACCATTTAAACTGGCTTGTTAAAGAGTTGAAAGAAAATGCAGCTCAGGACCTGGCATATACTCTGTACAGTTTTCCTGAAAATCTTAATAGCAATTTCAAGCTTCTTTCAATTGTTATCGCTGTCTGAATCTAAAATTTAGTTTCAGTAAAAAAGCACAAGCATGAGAAGGATAAAACTTTGGTTCAAACTGCTATCAAAGTATCTATGTAGCTAAAGCTGTCATTTTTCCTATACAGTTTTCTCAAACACATCAAGGGTCATTCCCTCTTGGAAAAAAAGCAGAAATGATCATTCTTTTCTCCCTCTAGTATTTGTCTTCTGTCTTCCTTTGCTCTCAGGACTGACTTTGTATATGGACTCCAATAATATAATTGAGAGTAATTAATATTAATCTAATAAAAATAGTGTTTTAAAATAACACTATATTTTTTAGTCTGTTCCAGGTATTGTGTGAATTTAAAAGGTCACAGAAAGTTCAATATCTCCCTGCCAAAAAAAAAAAATTCCAAAATGACTCCTGCAAAGACCCTAAGAAACTTTTCTGATTTCAATAAATCCTACCAAGTTAGGTGTTAATTATTATTTTGTTTGTAGCTTCCTTTTTATTGTAATATATTTTTGAAAAAAGGGAAAACTGCAGTAAATGGAACACAGAAGGGAATAGTGTATAATCATTTCATTAAATACATCCAGTATTCATCTGTCATTGACTTTAAATATAAATATATATAAATATCTAAAAATACATAAATATATCTATATATGTACTTTCCTGCAAACTTTAAGTGTATATCAGATAAAGCAAGGAGCATGCACTGAATATCTACGACACTGAGAATAAGATGTAGACAGGCTCTCCGAGTAAATATTAAACAATCTGCCAAGACATTTTCACCTTTCATCTGCTCTAAGAAAATCTCTATAAACACACATAGTCCCATTGGAGATGCATTATCAAAAACCTTGTCTAAGGAGAGAATGAACTTTTCCTTGTGATTTTTTTTTATCCAGAGAAAATAATAGAAAGAACACACAAAAGGGCAAGAGTGCTTTGTTTATGTACTTTTTGCTTTCAGAGTCTGTCTCCACATATTGTTTAATCAAAACCTTCTGCACAAGCCTTTACTTGACAGTTCCTAAGGAATGAAAGTGACAGCATAAATGTGAAAACACATTGTTATTTTAATCACCATAGAATAAAGTATCGCACATCAACTTGTGCTGAAAGTCAAGTCCAGTTTCTCATGTCAGTTTAACAAAATTACAGCTTAAAACACTGATCGTTGGTCTGAAGCACAGATCACAGGGTTCCTCTGTTACATGCTTTTGCTGCTGTATTTCCAGTACATTCACATCTATTGTCTCTATGAAACATTTTTTTCTGTTTTGTATCCCTGCTCTCTTTTTATTTTGCAACTTCACTTCTTTAGACCTCCAGAAAGAAAATTCCTACAAGACTACACAGATTGACACATTCTTTTCTTCATTAATAAAACAGAACATATTGTTCTTTAGTTTTCCTAAAATTCAGAGTCCTTTTCTTTGATTGAAAAATAGATAGAAGTTAAACTGCTGCCTACAAAGATTTCTTAGATGCTAAAAGGGCAGAATATGAGTTTAAAAACTAACTGTGCTCAGTAAGAAGCACCAATTTTATTACTCTTAGGTCTCTCTAAAAGAACTAAATATAATATAATATAATACTCATTTGATTGATCTGACAATCCAAAATTTCTCAGTTTTGAATCCAAATAATTCTATGACTTTTTTGAACCTGTTGGTCACACTCTGTCTAATGCAGCCATGGAGGTTGTTGGCAGCTTTTGCAGCAAGGGCACATTGCTGTTTGATGGGAAGGTTGGTGTTTCACCAGGAACCCCAGATCCCTTCTCTGTATCTCTTTCCAGACATTCCTGCTCCACCCCTAACACGTATTGGTGCATGAGGTTGTTACTTAGTGGAGCAGGAAGTAATAGAATGTAGCAACAGCAATGTAAATAGCACATTATTATATAGCACATCATAGAACATCATTACATAGCACATCTATAATGTACCATGATTATGTGGAGCAAAATTTAATGGTTTTATTTGTGTGTGAAAAAGAGAGTGGCATATCTTCTGACAGATAAATATATCTTCTTTAGATATATTAACTAAATTTATACTTAAAGAGATGCAAAAAGACATTAAAATGGGGACAATTCACCCGTAAAGGTTGTCAGACAAAGTTAGAGAGTAACTGCATTCAAGAAAATATTAGTGCTAAAATATCCAAAAGAAATTGAGCTTCCTAAAATCAAAATGCTGTCCCATTGTGAGCAAATGAGTTTTCCATTCTCTCTGAAGAACAGGTTATTATCTCAAAAATACTGAAATAAATGAGAAAAAAAAACAGTCAATAGAGAGCTCAACTGCAGCCTAAAGCATTATCAATGACAGGGCTGAAGGGAAGATTAATAGAGCTAAAATCACTGGTAGAAAATATAATCATACCACCACTCTCAATAAAAATATATATTCAAATATACTCAAAAGAAGATAAAGAATTTGACATTTTTACATATGGATCTATAAACTTAAAGAGCAACAAAAAGTAAAAAAATTTTTGAAAATTAAATATATAAGTTGTAGGCAGAGAAAAGAAACAAACTCTTCCAGACATTTTGTTTTTCTGTGATTCTGCAATCTGACAGTGATGAAAAGATTAAAATATTTAGGAACAGAATTCTGGAGAAAATCCTGCATGAGCTATAATCTCGTGTTTTCAATCTAGTAAAAGCAAATGGACCCAAATCCAGTGAAATGCTTGAAATATTTTCCATTATGCTATTTAAAGTGTCAACTAATAGAAGTTCTGAGATTGCCTTTAAGAATTTTTTATCATAATGTGTGAACAGTATTTTTCTGTTGCCTTGCACTTTAAACCTATCCTAGCAGAGGGCACTGATGTTATACACTATATAATGCATTCAAACAGAACGGTGAAAGAGGTCAGATTTGATGCCAGATGTCTAATCTATCTCAATTATCTAATTTTAAACCCCCTTGGCACAAAGCGAGGGAAAATAAATTTTCTATTTACCATTAATTTTCCCACTGAGCATAGACAGTTGATAAAGAAAGCAAACACAAAAACAGTCTAAATGGATAATAACCTGGCACCATTGATCTAGTTTTGAAGGTTAATTAATCATACACTGGCCTTCAAGAAAGTGTTATATTACAGTGAACCTTATTTCATACTGAATTTATCAGCTGGGTACTTCCACCCTCAGCACCCACAGCCAAGGCAAAGATTTGACTTTCAAAAACTTCTTAGAAGCTCAGGTTAACAGTATGAAAAAATATCTACAGTTAAAATATTTATCATTGCATATCCTGTGTTATTGACCAGAGTAGCTGGAGCAAGATGGAACATACATGTAAATTCTTTCCAGAGTGTAGTGTGCACTGAAAGGGAGTTGAAGGTCTGCTATAGAGCAATTACTCTCATTTCAGTGACAATAAATCAGTGAAATGAGAATTAATAATGTCTATCCATTATACTACCCCAGAAATTTATTCTGAAGTAATGAACAAGAAAACGCTCACAGTGTTTTGACTCAAATTACTTCTAAACATGTGTTGGTTTTTGTTCTCTCTAAAAAAAAAAAAGTGTATTTAGTAGTTAAAGCAGCATGATGTACATTATTTCCTTACATAAGTGATGATAAAGGATGACACTTTCTTTGATAACTCAAGGATACTCATAGTCTATGCCACAGTCAAATAAAGAAGACAGAAGAGTATTTTGACACTTATTCTATTAAAAGACATCTAAGACCTGGGCTTAATTTAGAGATGTGAGAGTGGCACACATCCTACAACTAATGCAAATATGCTGCAAGTTACACTTCTCAGACCTTGTTCAAATCAGTTGAAATCATGCCACCTTTCAATAAATCCTTCATGATCAGGACTATAAAAAACGTATTTATTTAATATCAATTTTCAAACCCATTTCTCCATTCTTCCTTCATTCTATATTTTATTTTTCCCCATGTGTATGGCCTAGGGACATGGCTTTAAAAAAATCTTTATTACACAAAATCCTTTAATGCTTTTTTTTTTAATGTTACTCCACTAAAATGACTTGAGAGGATCATATGAACAAGTCTTTTACAGTCACGTGCCTACAAATGCACCCAGTGAATTGCTATAAGTTTTATTTTTCACATGTTGCCTTTGCTCCCTCTCTAGAAGAGTGTACCTGATGTTCTTATTCACATGAAAAGACTTAATCATCCTTTTTATTTTTTTTAACCATCTCCTTCCTGGAAAAGACTCTTGAAATTTGCCATTTCTGTTAATGCCATTTCACCTCAGCACCTTCTAATCCTTTCAGTACGATTTAGATGTATGGTGCATCACCAGTTGACCTCGAACACTCTTGTTCCTTCTACTGCATGACAATAAGGATCACTGACCCTACTAGATGGTGTTTATTCAGCTTGCAACCTCTTTCAGATTTAATAGGTAATCCTTCATCCAAAAGCAAACAGCCCTTAAATGGCCCCAGATAGATCTGCAAAGTGTTTGTTGTCAGCATCGCTGCATTCCATTTCATTTATGACCTTTTACAGTGAAAAACTGACTTCATATTCCTATAAATGCTTGGGCAATAATGGAAGGAGAAACCAGATACAAGATCTTGAGCAAGTATAAAGTGCATTTTAAAGTAAGAAATCAAAGGAAGTTTAACACTTATTTTTCCTGTCAAAATAAACTTAAATAGAGAGAAAAAAGTTGATGAAACTTCTCCGTTAAACTAATTTGTTTCTGATCAAATCTGGCCTATGTCCAGAGAGACTTCTTTCTCATGTTAGAAATATGTTTACACACTCAATAATAATCTAAGTCTCTAAAATAGTAACAATAGGAAGAAAATAATTATATATGTATTTGCTACTTAACACCACATAAACTAATTTTCTCATCATCTTTGCAAATCAGATATAGCTCTGATATCTCTATTCTTGACAATTGACTGCAAGTGGGATGATCTTTTTTTCTTTTTTCTCTTGACTCTACTGCTTTCAGATTTTAAGACTGTTATAACAAAGGGAAATATTTCAAATGTTCTTCTATTATATTCTGATTAATTTATCAATATCAGTGATAATCATGTCCTCCAAACATATATACTTCTTAAAAGCTGTAGGAAATTACAATAAAGCAAGATTTTTTTTTTTAGTGCAGTATTTAATTAAAGTGAATGGTAATTCATCAAGTTTTGCATTAAGTTTCATCAGCTGACATGAAAGTCAGTCACTGATTCCATCATATTTATCTGTCTAATATATTATAGATATTACAAAGAGAGAGGGCAAATATTTTGTCATGATGGATGACTTGACCTTATTAAGATATAACACAAAACATAAGTCTGTGTCCTTGTATTTAAATATAACACAGGAGCAAAATGCTGAAAAATGCCTGAATCTGATATTTATGGTTCAAGGCCATGTGCCATGGAGAAGGGAACTCATTCCAAAGGAACTCATTACCATGAGTAACCCATTGTTTTTCTAGCTTAGATACTATTTTTTTAAATACACTAATTTTTAATTTTTTTGGAACGTACCAAACAGTAAAGTGCTTCAGTTTTGCTGTCTGCATTACAGGCTGTGGTGAAGACTGTTTTCTATATCTTGAAGTGTAACACTGTTGCTCAAAATCATAACCACTCATCTGGGTTGAAAACCCTGCAGGATTTGTGAGGAAATAATTCACTCAGGCACACACTTGTTCAACTGCAGCATCATGTGCAGCCTGGAACAACTTCCAGGCAGGTCCCAGGCCCCCCAGGAGCACTCTGGAAACAGACAAAGGGTGGGAGGAAGGGAAAGCAGGAGCCCAGAGCTAGCAGGCAACCTTGGCAGCACATGCCTGGCTCCCACCACCCTGCAGCGCTTCTGCAACCACAGCTCCCATGGTGGCTATCTCCCACTCCTCTTCCTTCTGTTTCTCCTCTTATCGCATGGACTTTCTAGGCAGGCTGGGCTGCATGTAGCTTCTTGCTGGGCTGTTGTTATGCTGCTGCTGATTTATAGTATTTTTCACTTGTCTAGCCCTTACTTCTTTGTAAATCTTGAAGCAGACCTTTCACATTTGTTAATGCTCATGCCTTCATTGACCAACTGGCAAGTAGTGATTTTTTTTCCCCAAATTGTGCCCATATTTTTAAGGCTTGCACTATTATCTCACATTTAAACTGTGTATTATAACAAGACATACCCAATACCAAACTCCTGTTCACATAGGCCAGTATTCTAGTAACTTGACTGACCAAGGTTAAAGCAGCACACATTTAGCATTCAGCAAAGTTTGCACAATTTTAACCACTGGTCTGCTGCTAGCTGTGGCAATACTGGTTTTCTTGGTCACCATGATGCAACAGTAGACACATGGTGACCATCTTTCCACTAAATGAAGAACCATGCAGAAATGCTAGCTAACTACCAGTGGGGTTCATTTCTGCATTAGCACTGGACTGCTACATAGCTGAGATGCCTGAGGCTAGAAACCCCTGCACTGCATTTCATTGTGCAATAGCTATATCTATCTCAAGGTGTAAAGAACATCAGATATTATCCCCTTACAGATGCTGAAATAAGTGCCTGCCTTGAATCAAATAGCTGTAACAACTAATTGTGTGAAAAAACCATCAATTCCCTTTAGTGAAAGAATGAGAGCTAGTTTCTGCAGGTAGCTCTGGAATGTAATTATATCATTCATTATATCATAAAGCTTATTTTTGGATGCTAGAAAAACCATGAATACACATAATATCAGGACACAACTTATATCCACTGTGAATGAACACACATTATGCTTCTTTAATTAACTCAGTTATACAAATGTGTATATGTTACTATATATATGTTAAACAATATAATATTCAATTATTTTTGAATTAAAAGAGTCAGGAAACTTGTTAATTGGAGAAAATTATCAATTATATTCTCCAGTGTGAACTATTACAGAAAGCAATTTAAATGTCTTCCTGCACAAGGGTTTCCATTGCTTGAGATTTTCACAGGCAGTAAAAGCCAAAAGAAAAATAAACAAGCAACCCTTTTTGGGACTATTCATACTTACACCGACTGTTGTTCTGTTTCTAGTCTCAGGAAAATTTGGTTACATGTATGTCTTGGTTTGGAAAGACAGGTATCTGCCAGGGAAAGCTGGAGTTTCCCTTAGAATGGAGAATGTAAACCCTTCACCCCTCACTAAATTATAATTTTGCAATTTAGGCAAAGATTTGGGAATAGGAATAACAGTTCTATACTAGGAATATTAACAATACAAATGTAGTAGAAAAGAAAACCACCCAACTAAACAAGCAAACAATAATCCTGAAAAACCCTGAGAAAGTCAGAGCTACAACCTGACACCCTGTTGGTCAGGGTGTTGGAAGTAGTGCAGAAGTAAGTCCTCCAGGAGTGGCAGATGTTGTTCTGTTGGAGTAGAGATGATCCTGTAGAAAACGGGTCCAGTGATGGTAAGATGAGGTCCAGTCTTCCTCCAGGAATCAGGTGAAGCCAAATACTTTTGTGTTCCTGCGTCTCAGTTTTTATTTAGGTAGGAATGGTTGTCTACCCCCCCTGGGTGGAGCATCTCACAATGGAAAAAGCTTGGGGAGAAGAACAGCTTGAGGAGTCTTAATGGCCCATTGTGAAAGAGATAAGAAACACTGCCCCACCTGGTTTTAGCAGTTGGCTCATTATCAGAAGGCATCCGCCCCCCCTCTTTCCAGAGTTACAATAGATAAAGAAAAAAAAAACACCATCTCCCCAACAGCTTTTAACAAATGAAATAGAATACAGATTTTTGGTTCCATAACCCAAGACAATATACAAAAAGGATATAGTGCATTGAAGTTATACCTAACTCAAGAAGTTTCAGAGTTTACACACACAGTAGAACCATCATTATGCATAGCTGTATCCAAAAGCTTTATTCAAAACTTTATTCCAACCTTTAACATAGCAGAATTTATGAATGTGACAATGATTATTCATTTGGAACACTTGCTCTCTTATCTCTCCCTAACATGGTAAAAATTATACACTGTGAAATACTTGTTAAATCACCTTCAAGGTATAATGATAAGATGAGATTTATCAACATGACAGTAAACTAATTTCAAATTGATTTATGGGAGTTCAGTACATTATGAAAGGTTTGTACTATATAACCACTTTATCAACGCAAGCAATGAAGCTTATTTCCTAGCATTTATACCAGATCTGTTTAGTTTTGCTGTCTTGTTTTTACAGAAGCTGTTCATGTGATTAAAGGTTAATATTTACCTTGTATCTATCTCATACTTTATTCACAGAATATAATTCTGACCTAGTAGCCAGAGAAAATATAGCTTTACTTGGAGCTTTAGATCACCCTTCATTTTACCCATCTGGTAGGACCAGCCATAATGTAGCCACAAAGAGGAAGTCCAAGCCAGAATTTAGCTAAATATATCTATTTGAAAAAA
>VWYO01010009.1:587-12372 GCA_013400275.1 Rhadina sibilatrix
TTTTTTTTTTTTTTTTTTTAGTCTTAAATTCACTCTTTTTCTCCTGACTCTTTTACCTCTTGATTGAGTGGCAGAGGGGAATAGGGAATGGTGGAGTCATTGTCTTCTCTGCTGCCCCTGGTCTCTCTGTTTCCCTGCTCTAGTGTGGGTTCCTCTTCATGGGACTGGGACCCTCCAGAGGAATCTGGCAGCCAGACTCTTCCTGACTCTCTTCCTGTTCTCCCCTCAGAGCTCACAGGACCTTTTCTCACTCTTTTTTACTTCATCCCTCACTTCTGGCCAATGTTTTGATGGTCACAGAGTCAGAAGACCCCTGCCAAGACCTGGGCAACTCCAGCTGATATGACTGTCATATGAAAGTCCTGCACGTGATCCTGCAGGACTTTCATATGTAAAGACTTTCCAAAGTATTTACAGGAGGCATCCTTCACTTTGAACTTTAATGGGAGTTCATGATCCAGACAAAGGTAGTGAACTGTAGTGTTAGGAATTTAATATTCAGATATCTGATTAAAATTGGAGGGAATTGGCTATAAGACACCTTCATTTTTTAGATATGCTAATTTAACTGTGCTGTGTTCCTTCGTTGACATGTTAAACATGTGGTAAGAATAAGGTTGTACTAAGCATAATTAGCACATTCTCTAGGCCTTAAAAATGCCTCAGTTGTAGCTGAGCATGATAATGAGAATACAATAATAGATGTTCCTGTTGTCAATACTGTTTGCATTTGATAATTAGAAAAACCTAACAACTTATATGTGAAGAATGCTATGTGAACAGCAGGATAAGCTGGATAGCTAAGGCCATTGTAAAACATTTTGGCTTGAATTTCCACAGAACATTAAAATAAGGTAGGTGTGGTTATTTAAATCAGAAAGAGGAATGCAGTGGCACACCATCTCTAAAAATCTGTCTTTTAAAACTCTTATATATAACATCTTTCTAGCCAGAAAGATGTTATATATAACATCTTTTAAGATGAATTGCATTACAGTTCTCTTCAATTAGTGTTTTCTTATTCAAGAGTTTCTGATGAGACAAAAAGTACATGGGGAAAGGCCGTGGGCTAGTCAAACAAACAAACAAACAAACAACCCACCCCACGATTTTGGGAGCACATAAAGCTATCTGGAATTGTAATACTTGCACAGAGAAAGGGAACTTTGGTGTACCAACCCTACTCTTGATTAAGCCCTTTTAAAATTGTTTTTGATGCATAGTAAATTCAGAACTGGTTTTCCTACTTTGCAATTTCTTCTCCTCTGTTTCTATCTAAAGCTTTCTTCCTCTTGTTCCAGTAACACACCAGCCAACCACAAGTAAGGCTGGCTCTTTTTGCTATGGATGGAAAAACTTATTATTTTTTTTTTTCAGGCTGCTTGGTTACGAAAGACAGATGAATTTTGCCTGGGGTGATGCAAAGACTGGATGTAGGAGGAGTGCAGAACCACCCTTCCACCCTTTCTTTTCAATCTTTGCTAGTATGACAGAACCATAAAGATCTGAATTATCAACACTGATCAATACAGGCAGCCCAGGTCCTCTGACATGCACTTTATAATCTAGGTAGACTTTTTTTTTTCAGTTAAATAGCTCATTGGAAATGTTTACACTGTTTATTTTGTACAGGACAATGCATACTTTTTTTTTTTTTTTTTTTTTTTTTTTTTTNNNNTTTTTTTTTTTTTTTTTTTTTTTTTTTTTTTTTTTTTTTTTTTTTTTTTTTTTTTTTTTTTTTTTTTCTTTTTTGGGGCTAGAAAGAAGAAAGTTTCATTTAACCACAATGTTCTTTGCATACTTTAGGAACCTGTTATGCTGTACATTTCCTGTGGTATTCTTAGGGCAGAGAAGTATGAGTAGCTTCAAGAGAGGAAAGACAGCCAGAAAGTTTAATCTGAGTGTGAATCTCAAAATACTGGGGTCTTCTGTATCTCTTGTGTTTGCATCCCACTGTTTCATTTGACATCATGACTTGCTCAGGTATTCTGGGAAATATCAGTAGCAGTTGTGCCTTTTTGACTGAACATCACCCTATTACAAAACCTAGACACCACTATACAATGATTGATTATTATCTATTCCTCTCTTCTGCCCCTCTCAAGCCAAATGATAAAAAATATTCATGAATGTTGGATCTATGACTAGTTTTGATTCCCTAAAAATGAAAGGAGAAGTACAAAATAAGAAGCAGATCATATGGTCACTTCTTTTGTAAAATTGTACCTACAGCTGGATCTCAAATGTCATTTACTAATTTTGGAGGATGGGCTCCTCCAGAAATGTGGGGACGTGAGCAGTCCAGCCTATCTGGATGAAAAAGGCCTGTAAACATTCAAGGGAAGTGAAGCCACCTACAAGAAAGAACAAAAGATGACAGAAGTCATGTCCAAAGAAGAACAAAGGATGCTAACAGCTACAGAATGTGAGAATCAGATAGAAGCCAAATGAAGGACTGCATAAATCTGCTGCACGTGCAAAAGCCATCAACCAATCTGGGCTAAAAGGCTAACGTGTGCTTTTAGGGTATATCCAATTGCAAAGCAGCATGTCACGCATGATTAAAGCTGAAAACTGTATAAAAGAAACTGTCACATTGCAGCATTTGATCCTATTGATCATGGAATGATGTCCCATTCTTGATTCTTCCACAATTATTATTCATTCTTTTGAAAAAATCTGAGCTACTTTAAAATTTGGATATGTATTTTTGTGATAAGTGCCATGATTTATGCATTTGAATCTCACTTAAAGTTGTTTGAATTCTGCATCTGATTGTGCAATTTTTTGATATTGCTTCCTATGTTCCTGCTAAGGATTAGTAACGTCTGACCCTGGCTTTCTTTGCATTGGAATTTAATTCCTTTTTAAAAAGAACATAGACCTGACACACTCAAAATCAGTATCTCCTTCTGGTAATGATAAAACCATCATAGACCCTTACCATCCTCGCCAAGATTTTATTGCCTCACATGAATATAGAACTAACAACTAGAGTTTGGATACATCACGTTTTCTGGAATTAAAAACTGGCTGTCATCTCAAAACTGGAGATTGCACTTTTGACTGATATTTCTAACTTTTGCTGTCCTGTGTTAGAAAAGAATTGACCTATCATTCATACAGATATTTTTAAATGTTTACAATTTTCTTCTTCTGGCATTTAGTCACTTAGTTTAAACACTGAGTTTAATCCCAAGTTTTACTCCTAGAAAACCATGAATCCAAGCAGACTGAAAAGGAGTTTGCTTGTGATGTTAGTTGTCCTGACCTGTGTCAGAAACAGGAATCCTATCAATCCTTTACACCTGAGAATCAAACACTCTCATCTATCTAACTTGTAAGTCTATCAGAAAGAAAAAAAATGTTCCATTCAACTTCAGATATACAAATTTATGCAAATCTTCATCTCTTCATGTCATAATGGTGGGAATATTTTTTTAGTCTCTAGGTAAATAAATAATCATTCTATCTTTAATTAATAAATGCTAGGTGCTTTCAAATCTTGGGGAATATAGTAAAGTGCATCTACAAAATGTGTGCTATGAAGTTACCATCCTGAATTGATTTGTACCTTGTGCTGTTGCCTCTGTGCTTAAAGATGCTGAACACATTGGAATCAACTTCCAGATTTTTTACCAGCATATGAAAACATTTGTTAGCCTGCTCTGATTTACATATCTCTTTTCTACAAGGTATTAGTGTAAGAAATTTGGGCCTCTAGTGTCAAAATTAACAGCCATGTTCTATAATTGGTTTGAGTTTCCCAGTATGTATAACAAGCTTCAGAGAATGCTGTGCCTCACAGCCTGGCTGTAATGCAACTTGATCTTTTCAGTCCACAATACAGTGAGTTCAGAAATCTAAACTATCTTCACATTTTTCTATTATCAAATGGTCCTCAATTGCTTTTATTGTTGTTCTTACTTTCCTAGCCACAGCTCTAGCCAGGATTTTGGGCCTAAAAAACGCAGAAGATATCAGCATGGTTTGGAAACTTATGCTTTGGAAATCAAATCAAGACCAAACATGATTTGAACATATGCCATATACACCCTATATTAATGTAAGAGTAAGGAAAAAGATCAAAAGTATTTCTTCTTTCACCTGCAAAAATACCTTTTCAGGATACTTTGTTGACGCTTTGATGAAATCAATGTATTTTGACAATTAGATTTCTTTAGTCACTTGACACTTGTTCAGAAATGTGGGAAAGAGTGCTTTTTAAGCACAAAATGCAATCAGAGTTAATCCTCCCATGCACCAATTGCACGAATTGAGAAAGCACATATTTTAGTCTTAGATGGAGGTGAAAATCTTCAAAGAGAGAGAAAACAAAAGTTAGACCTTCTTTGTCTTTTGCAAAGAGGAAAAGAATAATCTGTCGGTGTAATACAGTTGCATTCATATATCACACACCATTTGGGTTTTACTTCTCTCATCACTTCTAACATTAGACAACTGATAAACAGTGGACTAATATCTTCTGCTATAAATATGACACATCTGTTTCCTCTAAAGGGGATATGAAGGTAAACAACAATGGACAAACATGGAATTAATAATCCTTTTGAATAAAACCCTGATTTTAAGCTTAAGTGATGTTTGCTTTCTGCTGTGCAAATTGAGAAACAATTCTCCGCTATATTTTGCATAGCCTGCTAATTTCTATTTTGATCCTCATTTAACCAAAGGCCAAATGTGCTTTGCATGCTTAATAGCATTAAATATTTTGTCTGCCTGGTAGGAACAGTTTCCTCCCTAGCCATTATAGGGAAAGTGTAGTTTTCTGGTAACGCCTTCAGACAGGAATCTTCATCTTTTGCTCTGAGTTAACTTTTTCACAAGACTTGTGTTAAGCATCTTAACCAATATGTGGGTAGGTAAAGAGCTTCGTTACAGATAATAAAATATTTTGGGCACAATTTTTAAAAATTATTTGATATTCATTCTATACACTGAAACATCTATTTTTCTGTACCTGTGATACATTGGCTTGACAATTAATGTTTGGCTTTCTGTGGGAGTGCTCTTACTGTTGAAGTGTCCGGCAATTTTAAAGTCACTGTTTGCTTTGATCTTGCTTAAATTAGATAAAGGCTAGAGTAACGACTGTAAATTCTGAAAAATTATGTTGATAAAGAACCACTAAAAGTAAACAGATCATTATAATAAGTAGGACTTTGAGGAAAAAAACCCATATTTTGATTTTTTTGCTAGAGATAAAAAAAGATTAATTTTAGAGATGGAAACCTGCTAAAGCAATGATGAAAAGTAAAGCTGTTTGAGAAAAATGTTTAGAAAATTAGCTGTTACCCATTAGTGTCTTATCTCGAGGTTCTGAAAAACAAACAAATCAAATCAAGAACAGAAAAAAACCCACCAACAAAAACAAACAACTGCCCCAAAAAAACCCAAACAAACAAATCCGACTCCCCCCTCCCCGCTCCACACATAAACAAAAGATACTAGTTGATATAAAGTTGACTGAGGAGGAGCAAAGGCTAGGTAATTAATGAAATTTTTGTAATTTAAATGAGACAGAACAAAATAAATTGTGAAGATTTTAATCTTTTTCCTTTTTGTGATCTTTTTCATCATCATTGAGGATCCTTCTGCCTGCTACTCTAAAATTTCACGTGACCTGACTCCAGGTTTCTTCATACTTAACTCAGGTATCAGTCTGTGAAAAATCACATGTACCTGTAGAGACACCTAAGCTGGAGCTTTGTTTGCTGTAAAAATCCTTCAAAATACTCAGGTGTTTTCAGCAGCGAAGAGATGAAGAACTATATTTGCATGCCAGAAGGTTAATAACTGGAGAGGCATCGAGGGTTGGGTATGCAGAAAATATGGAAATATTCATGAGTTTTATTTTGCATAGAGTTGATAGTCTACTGTTGCTTATGCACTAAAGACAATTTAATGAAAGCCCAAGCATACAAGCAGACTGACTGACTTTCAATTATTCCAGGCACCAATGACCTGAGTAGTGGAGATTATTTAAATGAGCAAAAAAGGTGCAGGTTTACCATACAACTCTCAGTTTCACAGGGTGCAAAACAGTTTACAAGTGTGTTCATAAAAGACACATTAGAAAGGATGGAAACATTTGATAAATTCCCAGTGGACTGTAGATTCTAAAGTAGACCAAAGGCAATCCAGATGTGCTGTTGCTTTAGAGTGATGTAAAAATCTTTTGCTGTCCACTCTCTTCCAAGAAAAAAAAAATCAAACCACAACCTGCAGCCAACACCAGCTGCCTAAGTAGGCTTACTGTAGGAGGTAAGCTTAGACACTATAAAAAACCCCGTATTATTAAAAAATAATTTAAAATCGAATTTTACTAAATTATGAAATAATGCATACACTTAATTTGATGTGCCTTGTTCTTTCAGAATGTGAAATATCAATTAAATATGCATTTTGGTAAATGAGTAATTTAAAATGGTACTTTTCTGAATTTTTGAATTAGGCAAATTTTTGATACAGTTTTCTATTTTTCCTCTGTGAGAAGTTGAAATTTTGATAAATTTTAATTTCAGGAGGCTGCTTTGTGTACATTTATACTTACAATGATTCCATACTGAATAATTTAATTAAAAAATAAATCCTAATATCTGTGGGTAAGTTGTAAATCACAGTAATTAATTATGTTAGCTTTTACTCTTTTCTCATTTTCAGTGGTTAAAGACAGAAGCTTGGACAGTAGTGTGGATTATGTTGTATGCCACTTGATGATAGCAATGCATCCAGAAATGTCTCATAGCAGTCATGTAGTACATTGCACATTGATACAATTCTTGTATCTTGTATGATATTTTCATTTCCAAAGTTTCCCAGGGATGTTTTAAAAAGTTTATTAAAAATTCCTCAAACCAAGAGCATTTTCTTACTTATTAATAGCCTAGGCCTTGTGATGGAATAGGATAGTAGTTTTTAGGAATCAAAATTTGTAGCCACACCATGACCTTTCAGATTAATAAGTCATTGGCTACTCTAAAAACTTGCCAATATGCATCAGAAATGAAGTTCTGATACATAAAAAGATACTTTGGAAGATCTTGTAAATACTGTCTGTCATTGGGCACCCACATGCACTTTAAGAAATGGCCCTGGTGATGTATCCACTATTGTCCAAAGACAAATTCCTGATCCAGAACTAGAAGAAAGAAACAGATCCTATTGCCTGTCCACTGTTCTGAGCAAAGTAATGACCATTAAAAAAAAAAAAACAAAATTACCCAAGACTTATTGCTTTCCTTACAGATCTCTAAAGAAAGGCTTGATATAAATCTCAAAACAAGTAACCTTAATGCTTGTGAAGGCCACCAAATTAATGTAATTTATGGCTTCACCCTGGAGGAGGATAAAGAGCTGCTGCATTTTCTTCCTTACCAGTAGCAGCTAACCTTTTGAGCAACAATGTGTTATATGCAACTTGAAGTGGAATATGAAGCATCCCAGGCAATCAATATGAGCTGCTCTAATCTTGCCAAAGAGCTTCAGTGACACTTGGGCTCATTTGCTCATGAAGCTGAATGTGAATTTGACTCCCAAACAGTCAGTCCATCAATAGTGCTGTGTGAAATGTCAGTCGTGGAGAATATATCAGCTTCTGCAATATGGAAAATAGGTGAGACAGAAGAGGGTGAAAAATTAAGCTTTTACTCCAGCAACCATCATCCCTAATTAGTATCAAGATAAAGAGGTCCAAGAAACCTCAGGAAGGGTAAAGTTAGCTTGTTATCCTAAGATAGAGAAAAAGAAAGTAGCAGTATGTGGTGGGTTTTCTTTAAACTGTATTCCAAGCCAAAAAAAGCAGAATAAAACATGCAAAAGGCATGTTTATTTGAACCACCCCAAATATATCAAAGGCTGGAACCTTTGGCAGGCAAATACACCTGACAGGCTTCTATTTGCTGTCCCCATAAAAGAAGGTTGTCTTTGATAAACTCTTCGCTGATTTCTTTCTGACTTAGGTACTTGAGAGCATGAAGTATACCTTACCTGGCTTATTTTAGATATTCCTGTCACACTTGATCTGAAGTTTGGATAGAGGCATACTGTACCGGGCAGCAGGGTTGTGACACAGGGCGAAGGATGAAATGAAACTTGTAACAGCCTGTGCTCAATAACACCTGCGTCTAAGTTTGATTTTTAAAGGGGTTTCCATTGATGATGAGCTGCTTTGAAGTATCTCCTGCTTTTTGGGTTGCATCACTTTAAAAGTTCATTTGAAACAGTACATAAAATATTCTATCAACTTGTTCTTATTTATTCCTACCCTTTGGGGAGACACGGGCTTGTGAATTAAACCTGGTGTATTCTAGCATTCATTTTGGATTATAAAACCTGCCTGTGCTATATAGAAAGTGAGGCTGTCTCAGCATAATAATACACTGCAATCCAAACCAACCCCATTAATATTCCTATTGGTTGTCGTTGGAGATATGCCAGTTCCCATATGTACCTACCCACGTTGCAGAGTGCCCTTGCAATCTCATGACTGCTTTTCAGAAGTGCCTGGTGGCCTATTCTTCCTCCTCAGCACACTACAGTGAAATTATGTATTCAAATTGGAGGAGAAAAATGTGTTTAGGATAACTAGCATTCATCACACAGTACAAATTAAACCCAGATGATACGATTCTCTCCCTTGCTCCCTAACATTTATCTTGGAATTCATATTTAAAGCAGGAGTCTTTTGAGTTACAAGTAAAGATTGAAATTGCTTATAACTTTTTTTTTTCCCCTACATTTGACAGGCATTCTTGTATAATTAATGAGTTGGATATACTGTTAATCGTTTAGATTTTGTGGTTTGTATTGTAAATGTTCTGTTTGTCTAGTGTAAAAGAGAACTGATTAGGACTTTTGGTTAGAGAGTCAGGGCTTTGGATATTTCTTGGCTATGATTATTTCTTTTCAATGCTGTACAGATTGAGTCTTTTTTCATCTACTTGTGATTTATTATGGTTATTTTTAATTCAGAACACAATATTGACATTGCAGTCATTTGCCTTTTTGAATGTAAGTTGTTCAGGTTTTGAGTTCTTCATTTCTGACATACACATAGGAGTTTTTTTAGTAAAATTTTTATTGGTGGCATGTTTATGTCTTAGATCTATCCTTCAGCAAAATTGCTGTCCTCGATTAAAATTTGATAGGAAATCTTGACTGAAGATTTTAAAGCAGGAGGAGTAAATTGTGGATTTGGGATTTGGTATTTATTTAATGGTATGTTTCTCAGTGCACACTGGACCATATGATGTAAATGCCTTCTTATTCAAAAGCATATTTACTTAGTCACCATCACTTATTTCTGATGAGTTACGGTTATCATAAAAATATTTTTCATTTTTAGAACCACAGTACATATCATAGCTGTCTTTTTACTTTGGTGACAGATTCTTTGCAAGAGCTTTTGGGAGACCCTCTGATGCAACTCCAAATTATTCATAAAACTGCCTGTGAATATAAATGTATATTGTTCCCATTTCTTAGTATTTTTAGTTAGTTTGTATGTATTCTAACCTATTGCTAGATACAAATGTCAAGAAGACACAGATAAACTGCAGATTGGGGTTTTTTTTTTCATCTACTCATACTGCTTTGATAAGATATGTCAGCAACTTTACAGGTGACCTGTTTATTGATCAGGAAGCATTTGAACAGACTTCTGTGAAGTGAAGCATCAAGGTATTTTACTCTGCTTTGCCCATCAAAAATCATTGAAGTGACTGGTAGCGTGAGGATAAACTTTAATAACCTGTGGGGTTGATAAGAGAGTTTGTGTCTATATGGTCTGCTTTGTGCTGCAATCAACAGCTGTCCCTTGAAATAAAGTGGTCTCTATTCCCCAAATAGTTCATAGACTAGTAACTGGGAATTAAAGCAATTGCAGGCAAAATAAGAGACAGGTCTTTTTTAGTTTATCCAGCATGATGGGTACAATACAAAAATAACCTATAAATAGACTATAAAACAGGAAAGAATAGGCAGTTATATTTTCTTTGTTGATTTTGTGGTTTTTCTGGAAAACCAGAAATGTGAGATCTCGCAGTTGACAGGACAAGAAATACATCTTGTCTGCTATCTCTGTCTGAGAAAACATGTAAGAACAGAGCAAATGCACAGCATGCTTTTGTTTCAATTATCTTTAGATCTTGAGGAATTTCAAGATTGGGGATTGCAGATGTTTTGCATTTGTGTTTAATGACATTAGGTGGCCTTCATTCCATTGATCTAACTATTAGAATCTTAAGAAAACTTGTTTTTGGTGGACATATATTTGTTATTTCCCTCTGAATAGGGAAGTCAGAGTAGCAAATGTCATCATACCTATGACAAAGTTATCAGTTCTCTTGATCTAAACAGAATAGAGTGGAATGGAAGTGTCTTTTTGCTTCGAAAAGTTAGCATTTAAATGGACCTAAGGTGCCTTGGCCATTAATATATCACTGAAATAAATTATATGGAGGAGAGTTTATTCCTTTGCTGCTGTGATGCTGGCAGGAGAGTGTGCTCTGTAATTGATTAACAGGCCACAGTGCATGGACTTATACAGGAAAGGCTATTATATCTGAGTAACAGGAAGGTATATATGATTCTGGTTACAGTAAGTGAAAAATTGGATTCTGCAGGGAGTAACTAAAACTGCTGGAAGAACAAAAGGTTCCCAAGATTTTTTTTTTTTTTTCTCTTAAATCTACGGTATAACAGTATTTCATATTCTGACTGAAGTTTAAATAGTGCAATATATTTTGTGAAACTTTCATACAGGACTAGAAATATTAGCTTATGTAAGCAGTCTTTTAACTTTTGTTCTGTTGGACCTACAGTCACGAGTTAATGATGAGATGCGATAACTTTTTAAAGTCTATTAATCTGAAATATAGTTCTTCCCTATATTTCATACACATTTATGGTGAGTTTCCCATGTTTTAAATCCTAAATGAGCAGGCAAATTTGGAGGGTTTTTTAAAAAAAAAGAATGAGAAAGTGAGATTTCTTTTCTTATTAGTTGGTATGTCAAAATAGACATAGGACTGGATTACCGTTTCAAACAACAATGAAGGCAAATGGTATCAACTCAGGGTTTTTTCTTAGCCACTACCACAGTATTGATGATTAAAACCAAATTAAGAATTCAGAGGGTTCAGATTAAATACTTCAGAAGCACATGTACATCACATAAAGTATGTTCATGATTTTCTGTGAAAATTGTGACCACGGTGGAAAATAGAGGGATTCTCCCTGTGGGATTTAATTTTATTTTTTTACCAAGTTGAGCTTCTCTGTCTTTTTCTTTTGGGTGAGAATAAGCCAAGAATATGCATTAGTGAAATAGAGATAAGGCAGTCCATTCATGATTTAGAAACTAGTATTCATTCCAAATAAAATTTCCATATTTCCTTTAGTGCATCTTCAGTATTAGCACAAATATAACAGCTGTCATATTAAAAGGAGGGAATTTTATCAATAGCTACTGGAACCAGTAAAAGATCTGAAGTTCTAATGAGCTTCTGTTGTTGGGACAGGTTTTTTTCATCTGTCATGTGAGCCCAATGTCAAAAATTTATGTTTATTTTTGTTGCAGAAATGGAGCGTTTGCTCACTTTTTTTTTTTTTTTTTTAAAAAAAAAAAGCTTGTTTAAAGTTGTTGGGTGCCAAAATCTGTCTTAGTTTTGAAAGACAGGTATCTGCCAGGGAAAGCTAGTTTCCTTTGGAATGGAGAATGTCAGCCCCTCACCCTCTTCCAAATTATAATTTCACAATTAAG
>VWYO01010017.1:6524-17006 GCA_013400275.1 Rhadina sibilatrix
AAAAAAAAAACAAACAAAACCAGATCCCCCAAATTAACCAAATCAAACCAAAACCCAGAGGAAAAAAAGTGGGAAAAATAAATAAGATGTTTTAAAACAATTTCAGTCAATTTCAAAATAAAATTTGTCAGCATGGTCATAGAGGAATTCTTATCTTAGTTCTTCCTGTGAGGTGCCCTTAGTTTTTGTGTAGCCAAGCTTTATGCAAGCCAATTTGCTGATGATTCTATCTATCCACCCAGAGGCAGCTGTGGCCAAGTGATATTACACTCTGATTTTCTAATTGGCCTATAAAATTTTACTTGTATGATGTGACTCAGGAACAAGAGCTGCTTCAGCTATTTAGGTGTATAAACACAATCCTTAGGTAAGGCTTTGCTCTCTTTTGTGTGTGAGGCAAACAGACATGCTCTTCAAGGAAATTGGATTGGAGACATCCAAATTTCACTTTTGAATGGGTGTAGTAGCAAATGTTCTAATCTCATCAACTGCATCTCAAAGAAAAAAGTATGTTGCTGTCTACTCCTACTAAATAGGCTTCTGTTAAGGACTCAGAAAAACAGAGGTAATGTGAAATTTCTGTGGAAAATAAAATAAGGGAGGAACAGGATTCAGATGTAAACAAGACTTTGTTACAGCTCCCACGAATAGGAAAGGAACTAGTGCAATTATAATGAACAATAACTCTGAGCTGCATTGTGCATTTGTGGGTTAGCTGCACCTTCCATCAGTTCCCTTACTCTAAGGTCCATAACCATGGGTGTGCATCCTCTTCATGAGATCCCTATGAGAGAAATAGTTGTGTAGTTTTTCTCTTACCACTCTGTTTATTTGTGTCTTCCATTTTTCTCTTATACTACAAAGACTGAGTCAATTTTTCTTTTCTTTGAGAAGACGGTTTGCTTTTGCATCTAATTGACCTGATTGGCACATAAACCAGCCACTTTTTACAGAAATAAGAAATATGCCATCACTGTGAATATGCCATCACTTTATGATTTACAGCTATTTTGCTGGATTTCTTGCTCCTTTACCCAAGAAAAATCTTCTTCTCTCCAGCATTTTACAGGTAAGGTTTTCTGCAGTAATGAGGTTCACTGCATTTGGAACTGTGTAAGGCAGCCTGTGTGTTTTATGCCTTTGGACAGTCTTCTTGTACTAGATGAGAATGAGGAGACAAAGAAGATTGTTATGCAAGTGTCAGTCAAAACTGGCCTAGAAAAAAATTACTGCTGATACAAACAATCCTGTGGATCCTGAAATCTCTAAAAAGGCCAATGTAAATTAATATTTTTAGTTACACTCAAGTCTAACTAGATTCAGATGCCATGCTCACAGAACACTTGTGAAAAATCACAGCCTAAAATACTCATAATTTGAATTCAGTGAACCTGGAACCTTTGTTTTGTCTTCTGCATCACATTACAAATCTTCTGCTAATTCTCTGTCTCTGTATAGTATGCTCCAAGTCCTTGATTTCATATTGTGAAAGATGTGTGCTTGGGCCTGCATGTAGTGAGCAATTCTGCAGGACACAACAAAACCTACCTGTGCAAACTGCAGCTGAGTCTGGATTTTAAATGTGTAGAACTGTCATGCATGGACAGTGTCTTTCATTCAAAGGTTGCTTGGTGAAACATCTAAGAACAAGGCAGGTTGTGTGGAGCTGGGCTTGGCTAAGGATGCCAGATGTGGAGAAGACAGCATGGCCAAGTTTGTAGGACAAGGCTGTGCCTGACTAGGTGAGGCATCTATAAATCCCCAGTGTTGCCTATGCCTGCCTCCATTTCTAAAGGAGCATGCACTCTGCCGTGCCTTACAATTCAGTACCAGATTTAGTGGCTTCAGTGCCATAAAGGCAAAAAAAGTTCTGGTGCTTTGAAACTGGAATGTTTATGAGCTGACAGTCTGCCATTAGTTGACTGCAGCACAGTTCAGTGCAAGGGTGACACTTTGAAAGGGGTACTAGAGAGCTCAAAGCAGCCCTGCTGGAAGGCAAATATATTCTCAGGGACAGCTGGCAGACAATACATATTAACTGAAAACTTAATGAATGCTTTAGCGTTTACAATCACAAAAGACACATAGTGAAGAGGAAAAATGATAGACACATTTTCTAGTGAAGAAAGTGGAGTGCAGCTAAATTAGAGTAGTTTAGGGTAGAGTTCTCTGATATTTTTTGTCTCACTAAAAGGGGCTTAGTGTTAAGTAGTGAAGCTGTCTTTAGGCTCACAGCATTTAGACAACCAGTGTAAATATACATGCAACTCATGCCAGACATGAGAAGAAAAGGCAGGAAGCAGCCAGCCTCAAGGATGGGGCAAAAGCTGTCCCAAAGTTCCTAAGCTGTGACACAGTCAGGCTTGACTTTAGTGCTGAACAGTGTAACCAGGAGCTGGGGTTGATGAGGGGAATAGGGCAGGAAATGAGAGAGAGGCCGGAAATGAGAGATAAACTTTAGCCACAGTTATCACAGGTCAGGGAAATTCTTAGGACAGCTAAATAATCTGTAACTTGACCACATACCAAGTGGTGTCTTGGGAACATCAAATGTTGTGAGGCGTGTTTAGCTTCCTAAAATGTATATATTATCCCTGTACTGCTCTCATGCCTGTACTATAGAGCTGGGATAAACAGACAGGCATTAAGAAAGTATGAGCAACAGCTAAAAACTATTAGCTAAATTACTTGTATCATTGCCAAAGAAATTGACTTTGCAGTCAAAATTACTGAGAATTTTACTTTTATATCTGATGTTTAGGGGCAGATGAGCTGTGCTTATCTTTTATTGAAATAATAACAAGAACCTCACTTTTCTCACAAACTGCCATCCAGGTTCAAATAGGCACTGTGCAGAACACAAAGACAAATACAGATCCAGACTAGGAATGGTATGTGTTTGTGTCTCATCCAGTGAAGTGATAGAAATCCATGTCAAAAGGGATAGTTTATTGTGACAAAGGATGACACGAGTTCCCTGCACAGCTGAATTATGTGAGACTTTTTTAATGATAATGATAATTACTACAGCCTGAAAGAAAATTTTCAGTTGTAGGCAAGTAAGAGCGGAGAAGAAAATTACCATCCTCTATCAGCTATGTAATAAAAAGTGTAATTGTGAAAGCCTAAATATATAGAGCGTTTTGTGTAATCCATTGTTCTTTTATTCAGAGGGATGGATATAAGTGACTCAGCAAATTGCTTCTGAAAGGAAAAAAGTTATCTTAAAATGACCTGTTATTTATCAGATACTGGGTATGTAACTTGTAAGCATCTGAAAATTAGCTGATTAATCAGAAATAGTCAAAAGTCTCCACTTTTCTGAAATCGTTCAGCTGAAAGGTGAAGGTTTTATTTCTAACTTTGTTGGAAAGTGAGGTGTGTTGGTAGTAAAAACTGTCATTGGTGCACTTGGAAGTACGTGCAGCCTGTTGTAAAATCAATATGCAGTCAGCCTTTGGGATCCTAGAGCTTGCTTTGGCTGCACATGGGAAAACTGCAGTGTGATAATACAGAACAAAGTTGACTTTCTGGATTGTTTGTTGTTAAGTAATGAGCTAAATTTGTTGTGGGGTAAAAGATGGTACAGGACTTTCCAAGCAACCGTTTCCCTTTTCAAGACAGCTTCCATTTTACTTTCTTCCTCTGAACTTTCAGAGGCTGCAAGCCAGAGAACTGAATACCAACATAAATCTATTTCATAAGTGTTTACTTACATGGTGTTTCTGAGTATGATGGTACAAATCCATAAATTAGGATACCTTTGAAAGTTGTAGAATGAATGTCAGTGTATTTTACAGGTGTCTAATCAGGCTGTAGTCATATGGCCACTGCTGAAAAACAGGAGTTTACCAGTATACCAGAATAGCTCTTTTCCACTGTTTTACAGCACCCTGTATTTGTTTGTACCAGTCTGAAAGAAAAACATGAGTATTGAATACGTGATAATTCAATAGAATGTAAAAGAAAGTTTCTCTGTTCTCTGAACTTATCTATGCAGGTGGCCACTAGCCAGTACCAAGCAATATTTTGACAGCAGGGAAACTAAAAGAAAATTCTTTTCAAGGACAGTGCTCTAGGTTTAAGGAATTTGTGACCAGAAATTTCCTTAAGCAGCAGAAGCATTAATCATGTAAGTGAAGGCTACTAGGCATAATTTTTCTTCCTTGAGTTTGCCTAAATTCATTCTAAACTATCATGAGTGTGTGGTACTTATAAGGTTCTATGCCTAGAGGCTATCCATTGCTGAAGAAGATCTTGTTTGCTCTGTTCACCTTGCATTTTCATTTTATACAAATGTTTTCTGTGAAGAGGTAAGGAACAGTCACGCTCTACTTACCTTCTCCCTTCTACCCATTGGTTCCTAGATTTCTAATATGTCTGTTTTTGACACCCCTTCTCATATCTGCCGTCTCTTTGGTAGGCTAAATAATCTAGTCTTCCCACTCATTCTCTGTCTGAAGCTTTTAGAACTTTTCTAGTTGTCATTGACAATCTTCTCTGATTTATTTCCAATTGTATAGAATCTACTGCTTTCCCATCAGTTTTTTGGCACATAATGGGTTTATAAAGTGGCACATTATTTCCTCTCTTTTTTTCTGGTATTTGTTGAACCTTGATTTTCTCTTTTGACTATTGATTAGATATTTTCATAGAAAACCTTATCTTCTCCAATGACCTTTGTTTTGGCTGGAAGCAAATAGAGTATTTGGATGTTGAGTTGGAAAGCCTGGTTCACTACTGTGAAATAGATTGTAACCTGGCAATTTTGTCCATTTGGAAAGGAGGAGGGGAATAATTGGAAAAGTTAAGTTTCCTCCCCATTCTTGGTTATGGCTGGAGCCAGAGGGGGCTGGGTGACTCTTCCCACTCTGTTTTGGTAAGGTAGCTGTGCTGTAATATTTTCCCCAGCCAGGCAAGTTTGGGGACAGAGAGGTTCTTAGAAGCAGTCAGAGAACAGTGACTCGGCAGGAGCAGAATGAATTCCTTTCAAACACTTCCCTCGCCACCATTTCCTGGGTGCACTTCTAAATCATTTTACTTTGAATGCTTTCTGAGTTCCTGTGTATAGCACAATGCAATGGAAATTTCCCTTGATATTCTGTTGAAAAATCCCATTTTTAAAAAAAACACATAAATATCCAAAGATCTTTTAAGTATTTGGAAAACACAATATTTTGCCTGGAAGACAGAAAAGCTGACCTCTTGCTGCCCACCTGGAATATTCACATCAGTTTTATTTTCAGTCTACTGGAAAAAAATCTGTGCAGACAGTTCATACAGGAAATTGGGAAGAAAAATATTATTTGCTTGACTTTTTCTCTGCTTTGGAACAAAAGAATCATAATGCTATTTTAATTTAAACATATATGTATTTATTTTGATGTCTGTGTCTTTCTATACACATGGCTACTGCCACTGGCTCCTTAACCCTTTGATTTTTGAGTAGTGCCTATGTAGATTTTGAGTATACCTATCATTGTACTTTTTTGGGTTTGGTCCATTATCTTCCCCCTAAGGACCTATTAATACAGATAATCTCCCAAAGATGTCATTATTAAATACACTATGCTGAGAGATGTTAATGGTCATGATTATTGGAAAGATTCCCAGAGGGTTGTGGTATACCCATTGCTCATTTTCCTCCAGTTTGCAAGGTGGCAGTGATAGATCTTTGGAAATGATGAGGAGCTTACCTATATAAATGTCATGGGAACTATCATGGGGAGTAGTTGTCAACATCAAGCTCAGGGTGAGCCCACAAACAAGTTGTGCCCTGGCAACCCAGAGGGCAGACAGCATCCCAGGAGCCTCAAGCTGCCAGCCACAAGAGAGGGGATTATCCCCTGCAATCAGTGCTCACCTGGGGTGCTCAGTTCAGTTCTGAGCCCCTCAATTTAAGAATGTTTTCAAGCACTGGAACAAGCTTCCTAGAAAGATGGTCAATACCCCCAGCTGTCAATGTTTTAGAGCCATTTGGACAATACATTTAATAATATGCTGTAAGTTTTGGTCAGCCCTGAAGTGGTCATGAAGTTGAATTGGATGATCCTTTCAGGTCCCTTCCGACTGACCTATTCTATTCTATTCTATTCTATTCTATTCTATTCTATTCTATTCTATTCTATTCTATATTCTATTCTGTTCCATTCCATTCCATTCCATGTGTCCTTTGCATCACTTCTTCCTAAAAGCATATTTAAATATTTGGACACACAAGCTTTGTTTAGAAACACGTCCATGATTGTAAGATAAGTTTTAGGAAGAGGGCTTACATCATCTGATAAAATGCACATTCAGTTGTTCAAAGGAGTCTCAGAAGAAAAGTTCCCCAGTAGACCCAAGAAGTAATCTAGTGTTGAGCTTAGAAAACCTATTTAATGACACAGGCTTCTGTTCTGACCTGAGGGAGACTATCTAAGTCTCTAACTCTTACTCTAGGACCGTAAGACCTTAGTGCTAAGCCCATACTTAAACCTGACAATATGAGTCTGGGGACGGTACTTGTTTTGAGTCTTCAAATTTTAATATTAAATTGCAACCTGTGAAATGTAATTACACTGAATTTCCCAATATTGCAGAAAGTATTAAAGGAAAAGATATAATAGATCACAAAGCTAATACATATTTTGATCCTTTTCTCTCTCTCTTTTTTTTTTTTTTAGTACCCTTTTCTTTCTTCATGGTTTGTGTCAGTGGGAAGATTTGGAATTTTTAATTGTTTGGGGACTAGATTGAATCTGGATTCTATTTTGTCTGAGTTTCTCTTGGGGAAAATGAAATTAATTTTATTTTATCTTGAAGAGTCCCCACCCGTAAATGCATAAATGTCTCAGATTTTGGTAGAATAAGTGATAAAGTTTCCTTTAAAGCCACTTAGGCATTTTGGGCTTAGGCAGAAAGCCTTGAGCTGACTGAATGTCTCATGAAGGGGGAGACAACAAACCTCAGCTTTTTCCATGATTCCGTAATACCTTGTATTATATATGAGGAGCCCTGAGTATCAGCTGAAGCACTTCAGTCTGATATTTGAAATAAGATGGTGAAAATATCCTTCAGTGTCCTGATTGAATGATAGCTTAAAGGATTAAAAGGTCAAGCTTGTTTATTTACAAGTGCCTCAAGGAAGAGAATCCCATTGTTCTGTGAGCTGCATAAGAACCCATCAGTCCTAGAGGATTCTGAGCATGGAGTATGGCAGTGTAGTGCCCATGTGCTCCTTCACACTTTCACTTTGCTCTCTTGATGCTTCTGGGCCTACAAGCATCTTTATTTCTCTTGTATTAGGAATTGCTCTGCAGACACTACAAGGAAAAGATGATCAAGTTTGTAGTTAAATAAAGAAGCTGTAGTCTTCTCAACACTGACATTCTTCTCCTAGTCATCAAATCAAGATTTAGGACTCCAAAGGAGTTTGTGGTTGTCACATGTTGCCTGTCTGTTAGAGAAGACAGGAAAGGACAATAATAATAACAGCATTATATACCTGAGGGACTTCAACTTTCTTTTTCTTGAATCCTAGAGGAAAGTTCCTGAATAGTCCTTGACTTCAGCTGCAGGTCATTATGGTAGAAAACCTTTCATCTTCAGTGTGAAACAAGTGCTATCTTCCAATATAGAATCTAAATTTCAGGATAGTAAAAGTTCCTTGTTAACAAATACTGCACTAACAAAACTGTTTATAGAGTGTATTATACGTTTTTCATAATGGGTCCAATTTTTACTTCTTGTCTTCTGGAATGAGAAAAAGATATACACAGATATTAATCTTCTGTGTATGATGTATCTTCTGATCCAGGGTCATCTTTGGAAGTCCTGGATGGTAGATTTTCACTTCTGCTTCTTTGTTAGGCACATGTTGGTGTTATTTTAGTGGGCAGATCCTTTCTGTGCTCTTTTAATTTGTTTTATTATATATAGCAAAGCAAAATGTCTTTTTGGACCCTGCACTAGAAAAGCAACAGTGGAAACAATAACTGTCATCAGGTGTAACTATAGGTAGCTTCTGGAAAAAGAATGAAGGAAAATAGGAATTGCACAATCAAACGCAGTAGAAATATGACCAACAAATGCAAAAAACTACACTAGCAGCAGGGTGCATGGTATTTTAATATCTGTTTTAACTCAGCAGCATTGTTTTTTAGTTGCTGCTCAAATCCGGTAAAAACATTTGGAAATGAAAATGTATTTGCCTAAAGTAGTTCTGAGTGGAAAGCCTGCTGGCATGATCTGGGTGGTGCAGATTTGGCACTCAAGAGTTTAACCCTTCCGCCGCACAATTACTGAGCTTTGATAAAATGGTGGCAGCACTTCCCTTTCCCACCCTCAGCTCCTGCAAGTCCAAGATTCTAGCACTCTTTGGAGCTGCCTGAAGAAAACTGTCAGAACCTAATATCTTAAGAGCAGGAGATGTTTAACCATGGCCCATTTGCCTCAAATGCTCTCCTACCAACAATGTGAAATGTTCGAATAGCAAAGGCATTGCTTTCATGTCTGTGGATTACCTGAGTTTTGCATTACATAAGGAAAATTCTTAAGAAGCTCAATAAACCAGATGAAGGCTGCTTTGTTTTGCAAAGCAGTTACAGTTGCACTGAAGAATTTGGACCTTTGAGACAGTGAGCTTTTAAAGGTAAACAGGGTGAGCACTGTGCAGAGGTAAATGGGGACAACCTGTGCTCACAAACCTGTTCTGTTCTCTAAAATCCTGTTTGTGGGAACATAGCCTACCCTTTTCTGTCCTTCAGTGGTAAAACAAGGAGAGGCATTACCCTTTATGCACTATTGGATATGAGGCTATGATGAACTGTCACACCTGGAGATCCTCTGGCTCCTACTCTGTGTCCTTAGCAGTAAATCTGACATAATGAGGTAGCATTTAGGGAATATTAGCTATCTGTGTGATAGCATTATCTGGTATTGTAGCATGCAATCAATCCATAAACATCCTTCTCTTCCTTTCAAAAGCTGCTTGGTTACTCATTTACACTTGGTATCATTGTAGTTCACATTGTCATGGGTTTGGAGGTAATTGTGCAACAGTTAAAAGGTTTTAGCTGTCAGTGGCAGAAAACATTGCTTCTGTTTCCCTCAATCTTCCAGGTAACAGATATACTTCACTTATTTTTACTTGTCCAAACTTAGAAACCAAGACCAGAGCTTTCCCAATAAGTTACTATATCACAGGGTGGCCACCATTGTTTCTTGGGGATATTGTTCTTGTAGTGCAGAAGTCTTGACTGGCTGCCAGGAGTCTTACTCCTGAGCATGAGGTAGTAATTGGAAGGAAAAAAGTCTCCAGACACTGTCAAGTATATACTGCCTTAGAGGGGGTATCACATAAAAGCTAATTGCAAAGGAATATAATTTCTGAAAAATCATGTATTAAGTCTTTTAATTTCCCAGAGGGGAAGACATCAGATGGTATATTAATTGACATAATTTTTCTTCTTTCTGTTTTATCATTTGTGCTAGTCCCCACTGTTTCCAACACTACATCAGTCTTTCAGTCAATTTACAGTGCTGCTTTTTCCCTATGTTAACCATACATGGGAGTATAAATTTGCAAACTGGTTTAATCTGTAAATCCTGGTACTATATTTTCACTTTGAAAAGTATGTAAGGATCCCTTGATTGCAACCATATTTATAGGTAGGTGTAATACCTGTAATCCTTATTTCTCTGGTGTTCTTCATCTACCTTAAGATATTTCTTTATGAGATATTAGTCACCTTTGCATGGATGGATTTTTTTTTGAACATATACACTGCAGATGCCAAAACCAGGCAGCCTGTATGGTCCTATTTCAGAGAATATTTCATTTAAGCTACAGCCATGTCACAAACTCCTTTGACAGTGTGCACTGTGCTCAAAAATGTTCTTTGGTGCAATTCAATTTATTAACACAGACTTATCCTAAGATTATGCAGTGCATTTTGTTCATGAGTTTGGATTTGCGTTTCTGCTTTGATCCTTTAGAGGAAGCAAGTTTCTCCTCCCTCCCCCTCCCACTCCCTTCCGTGGGAAGATTTAACTCACACAATTCACCAGTCTTTAATCCCTGACAATCTTTCATGTGGAGTCTGTATTTCTGCCTTGATTCCTGGTCCCTTGACTGGAGATGACACAGCAGACTCATTCATTTCCATGTCTAAGGACTCCTGCAGTGCTACCAGGTGGTCCACTTACTGCCTAGTGTCTGGGTTGAGTTTGACCAGTAGCTGACCATGTTTAAATGTTTAAATAGGCTGTCCAATACTGTACATTTTCATGAAAATCTCTTTATGCTGATGAGCGTTAGATGTTTTGGCAGGGGGAGGTGTGTTTTTTGGATGCATTTTGTAGCCCTGAAGCATTTTGCTCTTAAGGAATACTGGAGAGCATTGAAAGATCCTCAGAGGGTTAGAGAATGTTGTGAATGGGAGGGTGGGATTTGGATGCTGTGAAAGTAATTTTCAGAAGTTTCTCTCCTTTTTTTTTTTT
>VWYO01010017.1:17042-42432 GCA_013400275.1 Rhadina sibilatrix
TTTTTGGCAGGCAGTGTAAACAATCTTTTGATTGTTTACTCGTTGCCTATTCTTCAGGCAACGTAACATCCTCTGCATTAGGTATTAGTCACCAGGCATGGGCTGTCCTAAGTCTTGGCCATCTGGATTTTTTATAGAAGATAAAAAAGAATAGTTTGGGAGCTAAAGAAAACAGGAAGATCCCATGTAGAGAATAGAAAAAGCAATTGGATCATACTACCTCTTACAAAGCAAGCAAAAAGATTTTATAAGTAATCCTTTTCGGTAATCTCTGAAAGCTTCAAAGTGTAGCAGTTTTTTGTTTTTTATTTTTCTTTCTTGAACATTGTCACTCTGAGAGGAGGAGATTGGTTTGCTAGCCAAGGAGATGAATAAACATTGATGAAACTACTCTAAATTCTAACATGTTTAAATGCAACAAATCTCAAAAAATAGCATTTTCCTCAAACTTACAGTTCTTATTCACAGACTAAGAAGTGTAATTCTATAGATAAATCTTAACAGAAATTGTTTTTCAGCTGGCTAATATTTTATAATAAATGGATTTATTTAATAGATTTCAAAGTATATGTTGCACAATTCTCCTCTTATCCCATTTTACTTGCTGAGCTAATCTGTTTTGGTTTTTGTCAGCCACTGTTTATCAAATACTCTGCTTTTTCAATAAATCTCAAATGAGATAAAAATGTGTTTAGCACTGTTGACATCAGACCCCTGAAACAGCTGCAGACTTGCTATTGTTTGGTTTCAATGCTCACTAAAATGAATTTCCTTTCTGTTGAATCCAAGGGATATGATGAGTGACAGACCATCTTTTTTTTTTTTTTCTTAATCACAGAGATCTGTGTGTTCCTCTAGATGCCCTGATAAGCAGTGCATATGTGTGTGAAAGGAAGGGAAACAGGAATTCCTTTCGGAAGGGTGACAACCTTCATAAGACTAAAATGAGACCAAGGCAGATGTTTCCATCTAAAATCAACTAAAAAGTCTAAAAATTTGCACCTCTCTCAGGAAAGATTTACATTTATTTTGGCTCCTTTTCTGTACATTGATCTTGTTTAAAGAAACAAACGAACAACAAGCAAACAAACAAAGCTCTGTAAAGAAATAATTTTGCACCAAGTGTATTGCACAATGGATATGCTGCATCACAGAAAACAGGACTTGGACGCACAATTCCAAGAAAATGTCATCCTAACAATGATGTTACTATTCTTTAAGATGTGTTTCCATCTTTGAGAACCCCTCAGAGACAAAGTGTTGAGTTTAATTAAGCATTTGTTGGCATTGTAATCAAAGTGGTGGAAGTGAGAGAGAGAGGCTTTCTCCCAGAAAAGCAAAAAAACCCTGTGTTTGATGGTACAGCTGTTTGATGGTACAGCTGCAGTTGAGTATGGAGCCTTTTCTCTTTCCGATGTCCCAGAGACTCCACTGATGCCCTTGGCCTCCTAAACGGTGTGTTATTCTTGGCACCAACTTCCTCCCATAATTCTCTTCAGCACTTTGCTCTCAAGGTTTCCCTCTTCCTTTTGTTGTCCTTTACTCCTGTCACACAAAGCAGTACTGCTCCCCTCATTTAAGACTCACAGTGACAATAATATAGAACAACTTAAAATGACCCAAAGCTAAGAGGAAGTAGTAATGAATCAATAGGTTAGAGAAGAGGAGGAGCAACGTTCAGATATTTCATACTAGATGAGACCCTCCTCATGAACTACTGCAAGTCTAGAGAAACACCACTGAATTTAATAATGCTGCTCTGGAATTCCAACAGCATTATTAGCTGACTAATGAGTTCATATGAAGTTCTGAGAGAGGCTGGATTTGAGTAATGCTAGATCAGATTATCCAGCAACTAGAGAAAGTTAACTTTATGATAGTGGGGTTGAAAAATTTTATCATGAAACAGAAATATGTAATTATTAGGGTTCCAACTGTTCTGGAAGTATGATGGGTATGGGAGAAGCAAAGTCTTGCAACACACTAAGAAGGTCACTAAATATGGGATCGAGTATACTGAAGCAGAAAAAAGGCTGCAGTCTGAGAAGAGTTTACTGTTTCTTTTTAGAAGATGAATTGTTATCCTAAGAGTCTGGGATTATAAATAACTGAAAAATGTAACTGAAATAACTAAAATTCTGATTTTGTTTTTTCCATCTCTAAACCACACCACCAAAAAACAAAAAGCAATAAAAAATACTGTTAAATCTATGACTATTTGAAAAGAGAAAGGTTTGAAGAATTTTGGGCAAATTAAACCCATTTTCTCCCTGATGTCAAATTGCAGGAGAAGCAAGGCATTTTCTCATTTTTTCTCATTCCCTGTTTTTAGGTATACCTACCTTGGTTTTGTCTCCTCTTGATGGATAATTTCCTTCAAGGTTATCCTATGGTCTTAGTATTCCTCCCTAAAAGTGACTAGCAGCACAAATTTTCCAAATGGTCAAATCCCTGTCTTACCCTCTATAACTCCATCTTCTTAAGTCTTAAAATCAGTCCTCTGTGAGATATATTTCTTCCATGTCCCTCCCACTAGGATTTCTTCTACTCACTGAAATAGCCAAGACACTTGGCAGGAGGATACATATTTTAAGAATTGAAGATGTGCTTTCCTCCCATGAGACTCTCCATGATTTACTCACTAGACAGCTCTGTGTTGGAAATCCTGGACTGATGTGTATCCTGAGCAAGCAAATTTAGGCTAACATTTGTAATGCAATGCTCAGTAACTAAGAAGTCTGTAAGATTAATATTTGCATCTCAATTCCCACTACTGTGTGTTCTCTGGAAGGGAAAATTCCCACCTGTTCCAGTCTCTCCTGCAAGGAGACTGCAGAAGATTCCACAGGACCATTGCAGGGTAGCACTGCCCAATACATATGAAGTATTTTTTGCAGTCTTTCTCTGGCTTGAAATTTGCTTGGGCTGCATCTGAAATAATGCATCTTTGCATTAAGTTGAAATTTGCCATTTCAACTTAAACAGTAATTTCCAGTATATATCACCAGGGTTAATACAGTTGTTTGGTGTCACAACAGCTCCTCTTCACTGATGAAGTACTAATTTAGTTCAGTTATTGATTAATGTTTGAATGTTTTGGCTCTGTCCATCTCTAATTCTCGTTTTTCCCCTTTCCCAATGTAGAAGACTCTTCTGAGTCTTCTACTTTCACTCACCTTTTATTCCAGGATGTTCCCTTCACCACATACCCTTCTACTTCCTACTCTAATCCAGGGAACTAAGTAATTTAAAGCAGAATGTATTCAATTCCAGGGTTATTTTATACAAATTGTTCATAGATTAATGAATCGCATGCCTGTTTTTCTATTTGCATCTTGTATTTTCAGTCTAGAACATTTTATTAGGAGTTTATTCCCAGATAATCAAATAGTTAATGATTAAATAATAAATGATTTATCTCCATATTTGAAAAAGTCTAGTTACAAAATTTTATAGAGACTCATTTTTTGAAAGTTTTGTTTTTAAAAGACTGTTTTTAGGAGGGGTTTATATTCAGAACCACTTTGGATGGTAGTCAAATAAAAATTTGATATCAGGACCTGGATTCTTCAACTTCACTTCCATTTTTCAAGTGCAGAACATAAAGTAGCAAGTACAGTTTCAGATTTTAAATTAACTTCCTGCATTACTGAATTTAGGCATAGGAGCAACAAAAATATATTTATAAGTATATAAAATGCAAAAACCAAAGAGGCAGATTTTGCAATATTTTAAAAGTCACAGTTCCATGAATATAACTTACAGCATGAAGAGATAGACAGAAATTGCAGTCGTTGCAATACAGCCCAAAGAATGGCCTGTTTGTGACCCTTCTTACTACTGGCAACAGATCTGCAAGGTCTGCCTAAAACACACCAGTATTGCATTAGTCTGTGTGGGCTTTGCTCAACTTCTCAGTGACTGAATGAACTTTTCAAAAATATTTTTGGTGACAGAGACCACCCACTCTTCCTTGGCAGTGGGTCAAGTGCTGCATTGCTATTAATGAATCATTTCAGTGACTGCTCTCAAAGCTAAGTATTAAATCAAGATTCATATGCTCTGAATAGCTGTATCCTGTCTCTTTGTTTAGCCTTCTGTTTAGTATTTGTTTAACCATTTATATGTAGGCCATGAGACACAAGAATCTTACTTGTCTGCACTGTGGAGACCTGAAGATTATCCAGAATTTTTATAGCTAGTAGAGACAAGTTTGTACTTGTAATAATGTGTTGTCTCTAATTTAGGATGAAGTCACTAAAATGCTAGAATTGCCTGATTTCTTCATTGTTTATCAATACCTATTAGTAAAACAACTGACTAAAATGTAGATTACTAAAAATAGTCAAATTAATCTCATGTTTGGCAGCCTTTCTTCTGCATAAGCATAAATCTTGAAATATTAACCCATTTCTTAACTCAAAAATCCACTGAAATCAATGCATTCTTACTTTAGTTGTGAACTCTGAAGCCTGGGGAGAAATAGGAGGGAAGGGCAATTGGTCTGTGTCTGCCTGTTTGTAAACTGGGATGTTTATTAGAAATCAGAGGTAAAGAGAGAATGTATTCATTTTGAACCCACTTGTTTTATCAATCCCCACGTGGTCAAGGGAGAATGACTGGGAAAGATGACACTTGCTCAAGGGGTAGTAACTGAGAAAGATGATTTTTGTGAGCTGTGGTTTTACTGCAATAACAGCATCATGTGTGAGCGGGTTGTCACATTGTGATTGTAGGGAAAAGTGCCTAAGTCACAGAAATGTGGAGATTGCTGCCACATGCAATTTATTTATTGTCTATTCCCTGCGGAGGAAATCCTGCACATTTATTAAATGGGTGGGTGGATGAATGGGAGGGGTCAATTTATTATGACACATAAGCATCCACATGAAGAGGTTTGCCAACTTCCTGCAGAGGCCAAAATGACCAGGAAACAGGCTGCAAGAGTGACGTAGGGGAAACTTGGAGGGGTTGCACAAGCAGAACACCCGGTGAAGTACAGCAAAATATCCAAGTTAGCAGGCAAGTTCTGTGCCAGAGCAGACCTTTCTGTTCCCTTCAGCAAATTTTCAGTGACAATGATATATGATTAACCTCTCCATCTCCTAAAGACAACCTAAACATTTTTGCTGGTTTATTGTTGGTTATCCTATTTAAGATATTTACCCTGTCTCTTCCCTGTCATCCAGAGCCTGAAAGTCCAATGCTGCAGATGAAATTTTCTTTGCTTATTGAGTACAATTTTTTGGTTTTTTTTTTTTTTTTTTTTTTTTTTTTTTTTTTTTTTTTTTTTTTTTTTTGTTTTGTTTTGTTTTGTTTTGTTTTTTGTTTTTGTCAAAATGCCTTATATTGAGCAAAGACAGTAAGCAGAGCACACCAACCTTGTGTAAACAGTCAATGTCTTAACAGGACAGATGTGGCAGGAGGCTTGGCCCTGCACCAGGACAATGTGACTTGTCAACATTCTTGGCAAAGGCCTTGGATTTCACAGAGAAGAAGGGAAAATCAGCAGTACAGTGCATTCCCCCAGCCTGGAGAGAACATGGCACCTCCTCCCCTCTCACTGTGCCTCTTGGTGTGGAGTAGGATCTGCAGCAAGAGAAGGGACAAAGAGTTTCATGAATGGTGTACATGCATAAAAATTGTCATTATTAAGTAACACTAGAACTAATTCAAAATATGTTTCAGAAACTTTCACCTTGCTGCACAGTCTCTCAAACATTTACAGACTTTTGGCTAAACAGAACTGCTTTTACTGTGCTGCTTTGGCTTTTAAAAAGTGTAAAGATCTTCCCGTTAGCCACAGGATATAGAATCCAGCACAAGATAGCACTTTTGGATGTACAGGTACACACATTTGTTACCTGCTTCAGAAGGTAGCATTCAATATATAGCAGATAAAATTAGCAGGATCCAAGTAATAGATTGCCTCCAGACTTTTATAGAAATGCTGAAATATGTTTTGCTTAAGTTCTTTTCTATACAAGGGTATGGAATTTTTGTTACTTTCACATTGTTAAAAACAAGTCTGGAGCATAAGAGATGGAAAAATTTTCAATCTGCCTTCAGGAATTCTCATAAAAGTTGGGTGCAGAGGGGGAATAATATACTTCTAAACTTCCAAGTGATGCAGTTCTTAGTCCAGAAATTTAGAAGAATTTCAGTGTCTACATATATTATTCTCATTACTCTTTGCACTTAGGCTGGGATATTTCCAGTAATGACTCCACTGAGTTGTTTCTTTTCTTTTTTTTTTTTTTAAATCACACACCATCTCATGATATTAAGTGATCTGGATACTGTGACAGAAAATACTTTTTTTTTTTTTTTTTTTAGTTAAGGAGTATTTCATTTTCTGGGAAAAAACAACAAACAGACAAACAAAAAATCCAAAAACAAAACAAAACAAAAAACCTAAATATTTGTGTATTTTTTTCAACAGTGTATATGAAAATCTTATAGGAGATTCTTCAATTTCTTTTGCTGCCTTTAATAAGGATCTCTATCCTTCAGTCTAGTGCATTACACTGCAATAAATTAGTGATATCTGGTAGAGAAGTGTGCAAAACGGAAATCACGTTACTTGTGCAAGTGAAATAGTATTTCAGAAGTGTTATGGCTTATTTCAACTTGTCCTATACAAAGGTACTCTGTGAAGAGGATGACACTGACAATGCAGTTTTGGATTGCTGTTCCAAAAACGAGGGAGTTTAGTTCCACTGTTTTTTTTTTTTTTTAAATCATAAAGCTGTTGCACGGAGCTTTGTAATTTCTTACAGTTGTCTGCAACAGAAGAAAGCATTGAACAATGGCTACAGGGTGACAGATATTGAAAAATATAATACACATTTCTGTGGTGTACAATTAAAACTCTTACAAAAAAGGATTTTGAAAAACTCTCTCAAAGCATTCAGAATGTTTTAGCCAAGCATTATAAGAGTTTTTGATTTACTCCTTTCAAAACACAACTAATGCTAAAGATTCTAATTGGAATGGTGGATTGTTTAAAAAATTTGGTTCCCTTTTTTCACATACTTAGAATTTACTTAACAACACAGAAATTAAACCCCTGGGTACCAACTTGCCAGGTTGTCTGCGCTGGAGGTAACTGAATCAAAATGTCACAGGCTTAATAAACTAGAAGCAAGCCTGTCCAAGTGATGAGGAATACTATTAGATTTAATGCAAAGAACAAGAACTGACAAATCCTCATTACCATAAATATGAACCAAGTGACAGTTCAGAAACACATTAAGTGTTCTGCTTGAGTAATGCATTTAGTTTAGGAAAATTAATAAGAAAAACTTCCTAAGGAAATCAGGAGAATGTCAACTATCTTTTTTGAAGAGATAATATTTGCAATATGTCACCGATACAAATGCACAAATAAGTTATCTCAGAGTTGCATATGGGAGTATGTAAGACTTATTTATTATCAAAGAGTGGACAGACATAACAAGACAGTGTACCAAGTGCATTTGCCTGGAATCTATATCGATTGGTCTTTATTTCTCAGTTCTAGGTGGTGTGCACTATTTGCACAGATTAATTTCACACTTCCTTTGAAGAAATTTTCTTATTGGGTAACCATTCTTTTTAATAATAATTTCTTTTCTATTTTTGTGGGAGAGGAGAGGAGAGGAAACAGGCAAGAAATGCTTAACCTTCTGCAGGAAGAAGGCTAAAGGAAAAAAAGAAACCAACACTGGAATGATACTTAATTTCAGGAATATTTTAAAATAAATGCTCTATAAACAGTCATACACCAGAGTGTAGGATCTGAAATTAGGCAAGTACAGGCTGCATATGTAGTACTGTTCCTCTCTTGGTTTACATACTCAAGCTGGGAAAATTCAAATTTTAGATGCACAGTACAGATTTAGATAGTCTTGTGCCACACAATATAATACACCATCACCACTGCAAAGTAAGCTGTCAGGATACTAAACAAAACTGCAATGATGCAAAGATTTTGCCTTTCACTGAAAAAAGCATTACTTGAATGTCATTTGTCCTTCTGCTTTGTCAGAGTCAGCAGGATTGCAAAGTCACTAAACTTTGAACAAACCATGCCCAGTCCTGTATGTATTGTAGGAAAGTTTGGGTAAACAGGCCATGCTTTTTAACAATGTGGTCTCTACAGTTTTGCATGTTATTGTAGACCAAACAAAATGCAATTACTGAGCTGAATTAAACAATGCTATGGATTTAGAAATCAGTCTTCTGAAACTTAACAAAATTTGGGAAAGTTACTTTTTACAGGATCAGTTGCATTTCAGTGAAAAGGACAAATAACTGCATCTGTCTACAAAAAAAAACAATGGCTATGGCTATATAAATATATTAAAATTAAAAAAATTAACATTGTATTCAGTGGAAGTGGAGTATCATTTCAATTAAGTAAGTGTGTAAAAGGAACACTAGAGACTACAGATTTCTGTGGAACAGCTGGCAGACTTGGTTTTTCTTCCCTTGTGAGTTACTGTCAGGATGTTGCTTTCTGACTGTTTGCCTGCACTCCCCACTTCCCAATGCTCCCTTGAGGCTTTGCTTTCTTTTTTCTGTTGCTTTAACCTGCCAGCTAAAGGAAAATGTAAAACAACAGCTGACACCAGTGAAATGTCCCCTTTGCCACAGCTCCACCAAGTCAGAAAAGTGGTGGACGGGTTTTTGTACTGAATCAGTGGGAGTTGCATAATTAATTCCAACTCCTAGCTCTGACAGTCTCCCTCTACTCAACAAAACCCAGGCATTCATGCGTATATATTTTTACATGTGTTTATATTTATATTATCCTGGTGCTTCTGAATATAGGTTTGCAGTCTAGAAACATGGGTCTACATTTTTATTTAAACAAAATTTCTACTGACTTCACTGGTAGCATCACTCAAATAAGGAGTTCAGGATCAAGACAACATTTTGAACCATACATTGGATCTTTTGTAATTGTGTGTCCAGAAAAGTGTGTTCAAAATTTGCCACTGGGAATTCAAAGATGCATAATGTCCCCTTGCAGTATCCTGGACTCCTGGAAGGAAGTGGCATGAGATGCAACGCTGGGCCAGCAGAGGAGCTGCTTCTGAGAAAGAACACAGTTGTTACAAGCAGGCAGATAAATCAAAGGAGATCACAACAATGAGTAAAAGAAAACTGAATTCTGCTCAGATCAGGACTGAAACAAAGACATCATTGTGAGTTTTTTGTCTTGTTTTTGTTTTGTTTAGGTTTTTTTTGGTTGTTGTTGTTTTTAATATCCTACTTTTTTCACTACTATCAGGATTGAAAATTAAAGAGGACATTTTATCTATAAATACATGGTTATTGGTACAATAAGGGTACATGTTTGGAAGAGCCACTGACACACAAATATGACATAGGAATACAGTCTTTAAGCAATAAGTCTTTATTTCAATTTCCAACAAATGAGACTCATTGTCCTCTGCATTAGGTATCTACATTTAACTCCCTCTATAAAATTCCCTCTATAGTCACTGGAGAGACAGAGACAAGGCTTGTGGTGGGAATCAGAGAGATCTGATAATTTACACCTCTTTGGGTATGATGTAACCACTTTGCAGCTCCTTGAGTTTCTTTGGTTGGGTTTTTGTTTGTTAGTTTTTTGGGGTTTGGTCCATCTCTAGAAAGAGCCTCGGTTCTTTCAATAATGAGCTGTTCTGAAAATAGTTACCTGTGGAAAAAACACATTCAGAAAAGGCCAACATTCTCTCTGTATTTCAGAGCAGGTAACTTGAGGCACTGTGAGATTACAGAGTGGCTAAAAGTCATGCAATGAGATACTGGCAGAGAGGGAGGAATAAGAACGAACCTTACCAATTTATATATGCTCAGTTATTTTCACACGTGTCAGTTCTACTAAATACTTCAAATATTTTGTGAAACCTTCCTCTGAAAGGCAAGGCATTGGGCTGAATTGCAGTTTCCCTCCATCCACAGTCAGATTTTTCTCTAGTCAGCCTCTGCACACATACTGACTGGTGAGCCAAACCCATGCAAATGACATCATCCTGATATTTTTTCCACTTTTTCTATGTTGTCTAATAGTGAAAATGTCATCAGTTTCCTTGGAAAGTACTGCTTTCATCTCATGTATCTTTCTGAACAGATAAGCCTGGACTACTTCTGATGAAAGGATTTCACCTTCCTCTAATGGGATTTATCCATTACTTTCTTCCCTTATTTGAGGGTAGCAAGATGTCTTCATCACAGAGCCTTAAAAAAAGCAATGTGTAGTTCAATACAGATGTAGAAAAATAATAGAAGAATGATGTTTGTATGACATATATATATATGTCAAATATCCTCTATATATGATATTGTAGAATATCAGGTACTGCATTACCTTTATAATTTGATTCAGACTGTCATAAAAACCATAGTGATGTAATGAATTGATAGCATGAGATGTGAAGGTCAAGAACAAAAATTCCAGGAAGTTGTCTGTCTGTAGATTGTAAAGTATGACAGAAAACCCACCAGTGGCTGATATTGGATGTTACATTATTGACAAGGCACGAGAAAAAAAAGCATTGCCTCAACAAGTACGAAATTCTGCTGAAATAAAACGAATGTGTGGTCCAGACACATTCCTGCTTTCAAATGTGGTCAACCGCTTTGAAGTGTGCAATATCAACATGTGCTTTTCTATATTATTGGTATCTCCATGATCCTACATCTGCCAGAGGGTTTAAACAGGTTCAATATTTCATCCTCTGAGGTGCAGAATCATTCGTGGAGGTGTTCTGCGAATTCCTAGGTACCTGTTTTTTCCCCTTGATTTGTTTGCAATTTGATCATATCAACAGCATCTCATTATATCAGAAAGCTAATGAGATATGTTGTCTTAACATGTGCAACACTACACAACTCAGTGATGAATAAAAAGTGGGAGGGAAATGTTGTTCCCTCCTTCTTTCTTCTGGCAGATTGCAGCAGTAGTATTACTGTTGCTGGGACTGTAGTGAAAGCACAATGTAATATCCTCATTTTTTTTTAAGACTTTTTGTCTTCCTAGATTAGGAAGAACAGATTTCTTTGGTTATTCTATGCCACATGCCTGGAAAAATTCAAGGTCTGACTGCCTGGGGCTCTGAGCAACCTGATCTAGTTGAAGCTATCCCTGCTCATTTCAGGGAGGTTGAACTAGATGACATTTAGAATTCCTTTCCAACCCGAATCCTTCTATGATTCTGTGTTTCTGTGATTCTCTTCTGCTTTGTGTGACTCTTTTGTACTGCTACATAAAAATTAGGGCTTTCCTTGTATTCCCAGCTGGTGTAACGTCAACTTTTTCCTTTGTTGAACAATGTGGTTTGTTAGAGACCTTGAGTACCAGAACAAGCTAACAGTTAGGCTGCAGGTGTTCTTTAGTGACTAAAGATTAGCAGAAAATCCAAATGCTGGTTGGCCTGTGTACTTCCTGTCTGAATAGAAAATGGGAAATCATCCAACACGTCACATTTTCCTTAGAGGAAACTAGTCATAGGAACAGGAAGATTGTGTCAATAAAAAAAAAAAAAAAGATACAGCTAAGCATTTCATTATTGTTTTTATCCTTTAAAAAATGTGCAAAGGCTAAAATTTATATGTGTGTGTACACATGTGTGTTTGATTTATGCACATATTTAAATAGTTGGTGCCATCTGTCAAAAAGATTAACAAAAAGTCTTAAAAAAAACTGATCAAAAAACCCAGCCCAAATTTATTCCATTTTACAGTACTGCCCACTACAAAACCAAGAGAGATTGCTGTAAAACTCAGGATAGATTTATATGTAGTCAGGCTCAAATTGCAGTTGCTAAGACACATCATTGTTTTGCATCTTTCTCTAATACAGGCTAGTGTATGAAAATCACATTAACCCTGCAGATGTGAATGGGCTACATAACTCCTCATCTTCCAGCTGACTGGCTCTCTGAAAAGGTCAGCTGCTCCAAGAGCACTCTTATCTTGCAGCTCAATCTGCTGAAATTGCGTCAGTATTCATTCTTTGTTAGAACAGCTTAGGAAGAGGGTTCAAGATGCTTAGCTCCTATACATAAAAATGGACAGAGTTTGTTTACAAACATTTTTACTTTTGGCCTGTCAGCTGAATTTTGAAAAGCTGTCTCCTGGTTTTGTTTGTGATTTTTGGACTGAAAAAGGACAGGACAAGAGCACAAAGCCTCAAGCTACTCCAGGAATGGTTCAGGCTGGATACCAGGAGGAATTTCTTCATGGAAAGGGTTGTTAAACTTCAGAATGGTGGTCACAGAAGTGGTGGAGTCACCATCCCTGGAAGTGCTCAAGAAACAACTGGGTGTGGCACTTCGTGCAGTGGTCTAATTGACAGGGTGGTGGTGAGTCAAAGGTTGGACAAATAATTTCACTGAATTTTTCCAACCTAAATGGTTCCCCAGTTTTCACCAAAAACCACCTGAAACTGGAGCTTTCTTTTGTTCTTACCTGAAATGCCATGGGTTGATTTTCAGTCAACTTTTAGGAGAACTTGACAGAATCATTTAGGTTGAAAAAGACCTGTTAAGATCATCAAATCTAACCTATGATAGAACATCACCATGTCAAATAGACCATGGCACTAAATTGCACATCCAGTCTTTACTTATAGACCTCCAGTAAGTAAAGTATCTCCATGGGCAGACCATTCCAATAATAAGCACTCTTTTTGTGAAGAATTTCCTCCTCATATCCAATCTAAATATTCCTTTGGCACAGCTTGAGGCCATGTCCTCTTGTTCTATTGCTTGTTGCCTTGGAGAAGGGACCAACCCTCACCTAGGCACAATCTCCTTTCAAGCAGTTATGAAAACTAGTAAGCTCTCCACTGAGCCTCCTTTTCTCCAGGATAAACACNAGTGGGGTAATGCAGAGCCAGAAAATGCAGCCAGGCTTAGTTCTCAAGCCTGACACTCAACTAGACCCTCTCCCAGGTCTATTGCTCTTCTCTGGACTCATTCCAGCACCTCAGTGTCTTTCTTGCACTGAGGGGTCCAGAACTGGACACAGCACTCCAGGTGTGGCCTCCCCAGTGCCCAGCACAGGGGGACAATCCCTGCCCTGCTCCTGCTGGCCACACCATTGCTGATCCAGGCCAGGATGCCATTGGCCTTCTTGGCCACCTGGGCACAGCCTGGCTCATCTTCAGCTGCTGTCAGCAGCACCCCCAGCTCCTTTTCTGTTGGTCAGCTTTCTGCATTTCCTTTCTGCAGAGTATGAAACTACCCTCCTAAGTTCTATATCCCTGTCCTTGAACTTCCTGCTAAAAGTCTGAAAAGTTCTTCATGATAGTAATTTTGTTGTGAGTGCTATACATGCCTTGTGAGTGCTATACATGCTTTGTGTCAAGACACATGAGTGTGAAAGAGATGTTGAAGTGTTAGCTCATAAAGTAGGTATATGGAAGCCAGCATCCCAGGATGTTTTGTCAAAGGCAACAAAGAATTTTCAAATGGGCAACTAAAGACAAATAAAAAACAATGTGGCTGTGTCTCTCTGATTACTGGACAGTGGAAAAAAAAAAACCAAAAACAAAAAAAAAAAAAAAGGAAAACCCCTTTCTGTTCTAAGATTATAGATTTCATTCTATTTTCATTTCATCCCTACAGGATATGGATAAAAGAGAATGTGTGACTAGAAATGATGGTGCTTCTTTATAGATGGTAACCAACTGCTTATAGGAAGGGAAAGGAAACATTTGAGAAACCTCTAACAGAAGTAGGTGCAGCTCTTTTCAAATGCTATGGCAATTTTCATTCCTCATACAGGCTGTTGGGGAATATGATCAGGACTGGATGTAGTTGCAATGCCAGTTAGTGTGGGTTGTGGAGTGGTGGGTGGGGAAATAAGTACTTAGCTAATTATCGAGTCATCACATCACAGGATCCCCATCACGAGTATTGCATCCTTTCTGTTAGAGCCTAAGGTGGGCTGTAGTGTCCCTTGGTCATCCTGAATCTCTCTTCACTCACCCTCATCCCTATCTGTAGGCCTTCTGTGGTTACTGTTGTTTCCTTCCTGCTCTTGAAATACCCAAGCCATTCAGTAAGCTGCTGTATGTGTTAACCTTCCTGAGACTACATGTGGGTCATGATATTTGACCTAGATATGTTTGGATATGTTTGGAAGAGACCTTCTTTCAGTGGTCGTTGAAGAGTTGTCAGTAGTCCATGATAAAAATGTAAAATATGAGCATGTTTAAAAATGTCATTCCACTGCTGCAATCAGTGTTTCCACTACTTACCTAAATGGGTATGTAATTTCTGTGACATCCATAACCTGTATAATACACTCAGATGAACATTTTCATTTATATTCTCTGAATAATTGGCTCATAATATTCTAAAATCACAAACATCTTTCATCTCCCCACAGTTATTCTAAGAAAAATGCAACACTGTTCCCTAGCTAACCAGAGACAGGGAAAAGTTATGTGTAAAATACCTGATTTCTGTAAAGATTACTACCAGGTGTCCTTCAGCTGCCACAGGAGGGAAGATGAAGAGCCCCTTTGTTTTATAGCACTGTTATTTTAAGATTTAAAAGATAAATGTGTCCACGTAAAACAGTTTATAAAATTACCCTGCCAGATAGAGGTGCTTACAATTGCAACAGTCTTATCTGGCCAGAGACTTACTCCTTTCTTTTGCTAGGAACACAATTGCCAAGGTGTTAGGCACAAAATGTCACACCTCTGACTGCAAATAACAGTGCTATAGTAGGATATATTTCCCTTCCTTACTTCCTGAGAACAAAGGACTAAAAGCTCCAGCACCATGCATCACGTCTGCCAACAAATAGCATGATGAATTCATAGCTGTTGCTTCTGTTCTTTTGTCTCACACAATATTGCTTTAGTCCAGTTTTTATCCACTCTCCATGAGTCTTTCTTTTGCAGTCCAAAACAAGGTATCTCACCTTCACTTTCACTTGTGGTGATTTATCTTGCACTCCTTCAGAGCTGGTTTGGCTAAGACTGGGAAGTCACCGCTCTGCAGCTGCATAATTTCACAGCAGTCAGGTAGCCTGCCGTGGCTGGGACATGATTCCTGTCAAAGATGAGATCTGATGGGTTTGACATCCATAGTCATGACAATGACATAGAATAGTTTTGGATTTTTTCTAAGAGTGAATGAACAGATTGGCAATTAATATAGTTAGTTTCATTGAAATCCATAGAGAGTTTTATGAAATATGTTATTAGGCCCATGATTCTACCTGAAGTGTCAGGAGATAAAATCAGAGACTTATCGAAAAGGATAAGCCCAGAGGAATTAGTTCTTGCCTGAGATGTTGAATGGTATTTTTTATTTTGAACTAAATAAATCTATAGCTTACTCAGAAGTTTTAAGGCATATATAGGCAAGTAAGAGTTAATATTTAATATGAAATATTCTGGAGCTGTTACCAAAAGTTTCTTCCTTTCTCTGCATGAAAAATATATAATTCTGTTTTGTTTGTTTGCTTGTTTTTAATTGGAGAGTAGAAACTTTATGTATGCTTCATATTAGCTTCACATGTGTGTTGTTGTCACTAATTTGCATGAAAATGACATTTCATTATCAGGGTTTTAAATACCATTCAATTAGTTCCCCTCCATGATAGAAAATGTAGCTTAAATGATCTCCTCCCTGATTAACATTTGACAATATATAGGAAAGTAATTTTTGACAATTACATCTGTTAGAATAAAAAAGAAACTTTTATGAAAATTGTAATAAGATGTAAATATGTGGTAAAGCATTAAAACAGTATTTTGAAATAGTACAATATTATGATGAAATATATTCCCTTGCTTTCTGTTCTTTAAATATAGGAAGAGAAAAGCAACTGTAAGTGAAAAGTCAAGAATAAAGAGGCTTTAAAGTTTTGTTAAAATTATTTTTCTGGTGGAATAAAATAGGAGAGCAGGAAGATTCTACCAAACAATTTTCCTTTTGAGAATTGAAATCCAGGGTTATAACTTATTCTGTCAAGAGCTAAATAAGCATTTCTGTGAATTCAGAAACTGGACAAATAGAGTAAATATTGTTTAAGAAGTGTTCCCTGAGGAAGAAGTTTTTTTGAACAACTTACAATTTTAATATCAGATCTTTAGGTGTTTAGAGCCTAACCCTATCTATAAAATCTGAATAAAAGAAAGGTAGCAGCAATATTCTGAGAGTGCTAGGACTGTCTAGGTGACCTAAATATTGTGGGTCAGTGATGCCAATAACACTGTAGTACTTAATAACAATTAATAAACCCTATACACTTATGCCCATGAAATGCCAGACACTCTTTCTATTAGTCACTTTACAGAGAAACTTCTGTTGCAATTTGCTTTCCTAGAGCTTGGAGAATGAATGAAGAAGCTTCTCTGTCTCTCTTTTTTTAAGTATCAGAGTGTCCTAGACACCGGGAAGCTGAAATTGCATGTTCGTATGCATAAGGCTTTTTTTCAGAATCAACAGCCTTCTTGGGTTGTACAGTGGCTCATTACTTCCAAAAGCTGTGTGTGCCAGGCTTAAGCACCCCGAGGTATCCACTTTCCTGGTAAACAAAACAATGAAGATTTGTGAGTCATTACAGCTGCCCAGTGCATAGATGACCTAAGCAACTTTCCTGTTTTGCAAGCTTTATGACACTGCCTGCAGTTTCTTTGCTGTGTTTCTAAAATCTACTAAGCCTGGACAGATGGCCATCGGAGCATTGCATGGAGAGCTGATGAAGTCCATGGACAGGACATCAGATTGTTTCACCAGCTCCTTGCCACTCAACCATTGCCACTTTTGAAACGTGAGAGAAGTCTAAAAGGTGTTTAGGAAAGGCTGTAACTGGCAGCTTGTCTTCACATTGATACTTGATATTTGCTTTTGTACCAGATGAGACTTGCCCAAGATGGGTTGTGGTATTCCCACTGGGCTGTGAAAATGAGATACATACAAAGCAGTTACTTCCACATACTTGACCAGTGGAATGAAAACATCCTTTGGAATGTTTGTGTGCTGAGTGTGCCTGGACACATCCTTATGTGAATGTGCTCTTAACTAAATCTCTTTAGGCAGAATAAATTGTCTGAAAGCTTTAGAAAGGTAATTCTTCAAGTTTGATTTCCCTTACAAGTAATGCAAATATAGTAAAGACGAAGTTTTAATGATCATTTTGAAGTGCTGGAATGCTTGGTGTGACTCAAAATGTTATTTTAATGAGAGAGAATCCCACCAAAATAGTTATTAGAAATGATATGAAGGTTGTTCTCTCATAGACCTTACAGTCTTGGTATGCATATAGCACTTTTCAACTCACTCCACAGGCTGCAATTGTAAAAGTCAGGTGACAAGATCCATCAAAATGTTAAATATGATTGTTGTTTGAGTTATGTAGTTTACAGCATTAAAAGCAAAGCATATTGGTTTCTATGAGTCAAAAATTAATTTGTGTTTCAAATGAATCATTGCCCTCATGATGATGAAATACCTGCATATTGTATTTTTTTTACAGGTTTTATTATCTTGTTCCTCTTTCCTTGGCATTGAGGATAACGAGATTTTTCCATCAAGGTTAATGCAACATCTTTTTATACAGAACAAAGATTTTAAAAACACTTATCAGTCCTTTGGTTCTTTTCTACATGTGAATGTGATACCTTCATTCAATAATGTGTACTCACTTATTTTGGACAAAGCATATCTTTGTGCACATGCTTTCTTCATAGTAGTCAAAACTGGTCTGACTCCAGTAATAATTTTTGTAATATTTACAGATTTTAATTTTACAGGTGCATTGCTGGACCTAAATAAAATACTAAAATTTTCAAAATTGTTTTCACTACTACCAAATTTTGGAGCAGGGTATCTCCTTTTCTTCAGCTTTTACCTGCAACACTATGCCTGTTTCAAGAACGTATGCTTTATGATTAAAAGAAGAAAAAGAAAAGTCCTGTCTGAAGCCATCTGTCTAATGCTATTAAGAAGTTTGATAGTTGTTCCATGGTGTAATGCTCTTTTGCAAAAAGAGAATGGGAGATGGAAAAATCTGGAAAAAAGCCCTGTCTTTTTTTAAAAAACACTGAGGCTTCTCTCTTTTCATTGCAATTTCATTACCCAGATTCAAAAGCCTGTTGATGGATGAATCAGTTCCTGGCAGGAGTTACAATAGCCTGGAGGGTGCATTTATTTGAATGAGCAAAATTGTGCTTCTAGACAAAGTTCTGATTGCTCATCTCCCTTCAGTCAGGAAGAGGTGTTCACTCAAAACAACCCTTTCTGCCCTAGAACCCCCACTGCCTTCTTTGATCCTTCACTGTGCAGCAGAGTGAAGTCTGTGTCAGGTGATGTGTATGTACAATGAGCACAGAGACGGGTAGGATACATTTCTCTTGCTGGGAACTCAAATCTGGGTGTGATGGTTTGCCAGAGACATGTCTGCATTGAATTGGTGAGGTACTTTGCCTTTCGGTCTAATAAATTTTCTTTGAAGGCATCCTGAAATATGACCTATTTAAAAAGAAGAAAGAACAAAAAACTGCATTTTGAAAATTATTAACTTACACATACCCTTTCTGTGTTGTCTAAAAATAAACTTAGGCTGCAGGAGTGCTGTGCTCTGTGAACCCAAGTGTATTACTGTCATGCAGGTAAATCCAGGGAAATGCTTGCAAAGCTCCAAGCATCATGTGAACATAATACATTACTGAGATCCTTCAGTGTGGGAGGAACATAGTGAGGAACCCAGAGTTCTGGGGAACTCTGCCATGAAGTGTTCGGATATGGACTGCTTGCCTGGAGACCACACTACAGGGTGATGATCTGGGCAAGTCTGTTGCCCTGATGTCTTTTTTCAGTTACTTTCTGTTTAAAATAGGAATATTAAGCTTCACTTCCCTTGTGGAATGCATTGAAAGAGTGATGAAAATATGCTATTTATTATTGTGTCTGATTGCTGAGAAGTGTGACTGTGCATCAGAGCTGGAAACCTCCTGGCATTTGCAAATCATGAAGATTCATTCCATTGCATAACCACAAAGCAGGTAAATTCTAAATCTGCAGAAAGGTATTCTGTAAATGGTATATTGTCTTTCAAAGATTTTATGATCATTCACATTTAAAATAAAACTGTTAAAAGCTTTGCAAATTTTAAGGTAGTAATACCAAAGTCATTTTGTTGAACCTTTCTGGGGAAGGCAAGTAGGTCACAAAGCCATGAGAAAATAAAAATCACCTTCAAAAACTTTTTAGTAGTATACCCAGAAAAGCATGCAAAACTTAAAGAAGTTCAAATAAGGAGTATTTTTATCCAGTTATTGTAGTCAATTGAACAACTAAAATTTAGTGAGTTTGGGTGAATTTTTTGCTGTAAAACCTTGTGTTGTTTTGTTTGTTTTGAATGCATAAAAAAGGGTGAATTTTAAAAATATTTTGACTAAATTTATTAATCAAATTTTATCTGAATAAGTTTAACAGTTTGAATACCTTCTCAGCTTGATAATTCAGGAAACTTGTTGTCTGTGAGAGAAACCAAGCTAAATTTAAAAGTTTCATAAAGCACTGCCTATAGAATATTGCTGTAAATCAGTTTATCGAGCTGTGATCTGGGACTTTCAAGACTGCTGACTGCAGGTTATTTACATCAGAACTGTGGTTTTGGAGAAGGTGTGCGTCAGGAGGAAGAGGATAAAGACCGATGTGAAAGATGGGGAGAGGGGTGTCTGCAGACACGTATATAATAATATGGTAATGGGGTGATGTTTCAAACAGCATTTGCCAGAACAAATTATGATTGTCCCTGCTTCTCACTGCAGTGTGTCCATAAAAATCTCTCCTTGTTTCTATGCAGTAGCATTGTGGTTCAAAAAACTGAAAAGTTGAGGAACACAATAAAATAATATTTGTAAGAGCACTACTATATGACAGCATCTGGCAAGGCTTCTTATCATTCTGAAGTAGAGACTTATTTCACAATTTTCATTATATCATATCTTATCCTCACTGCTGACAGAAACTTTTGCATAGATGAGAATAAAGAGAGCTTGGCCCTTAAATCTGGTCTTTGTGAAGAAAGAAACAAGTGTTTGTCAGCACTGCAGTATTTAGCCTCCAATACGAAAGAAATAGCAACTAAGGGACTTTAATCTGCCATGTTTGATTTTATTCATGCAGAAAGCTGAGCAGACTCATCAGATGAAATGCTCAGTAGTGATGCAGCTGCTTTCTGCCAGTGGGACATCTGAGCATCCCAAGGCTGCCACAGGCACGCGTGCCACAGATCTTCCTTTGTTGGAGAGGAAAACGACCGTAATAGGAGCTGGCAGATCTGTGCCAGGGCTGCACTTTAGCTTCACACAGCCATACAAGGCAGTTGTAAAAGTAAGAAGGGCTTGCCACAACACAGAGGCAGCATTTGTGGACAGGGCAGGAGAATGCAGAAAATGCATTTATTCTCTGCTTTGTGATTTTTAAGCATCTCCAAGATCCGCAGTTGGACATGCTTGAAGCAAGTAATAGAATGACTTACTCTTTGGCTAGGAAGGTTTTTCTGGAAGCTTATTTCCTTTGAGGATAAATCAAAGAAGGTTTTGTCTCACAGCAATTTCCAAAAACAATTTTAGCAAAGCCAGGAAGAGAAAAACCAGTCTGATTCCTCCAGGGGAAAAAAAAAAAAGTAAATTTTTTTCAACTTGCCAGTTTCCTATCTCTATGTATTTTGATGCTTGTAATTGTGTTAACATCATGTCAGAACATGTCAGAAGAGTTCTCTTTACTAGACTGCATTTTATGAGCTCAGAGCCAAAACTATCGAGCTGTTTCCATAATATTCCCATGCTATTATGACATTTTGTTCAGGTTTAATGAGATTACAGATGATATAAAATGCATTTCAGTGTCCTTGCTACACAAGTTGTTCTCCACTCTGTTATAGTACTGTATGCTAAAAGGTAGACTTTATTGCAAATGTTTATGTGCTATGAGAGTGCAGTTATAGTTGAGAGGGGCAATCTGCTGAAATGGCAGTCACATAATGTAGGACATTTCAAAAACTGCAAAACCACGTAGCATGGTCCTGCACTTATCTTGGAAGTTATTTTTGATTTGCAGAAGTATTAAAGTCATGATAAGGATCAAAATATTCTGAGGCAAAGGTGACTACCTATTTTATGAATCTGAATTTGCAATAATACAGAAATGATTTATAAGTATGGACACATATAGCGGTTAATTAAGATTTTTCTGATTTAAATGTTTAGTAGCAGCTTTATGAAAAGAGTTGTGTGAACTTTAATTGCTGTTTAAAATGTTAGGGTTTTTTTTCCCCAGAAAAATTTGAAGTGCTTTTAATTAATAAAACAAAAAGAAAAGCCCATGAAATAAAGCATACAAAGAAAAATTATTAACTGTGTTCTATAATTGCTTTAGAGTTAGTTCATAGAGTAGTTGTCAGTCTATGATGCTTTCAAAGGCAAATTTTCCAAACTTAATACGTAGTTGTCATAACAGCTATTAAAGAGAGCTGCCGAAATTTGTGCTGCCTTCCTCCCACAACAAGTGGTTGTACAGCTGAGATGTGTTCTGCATATATAACTTCTTGTTTGCATTTACAAACGCTAGTCACAGCATAGAGGAGCTGATTAAACCTTACTTAACAGAAGATATAATGTGACATTGTCAGCTTACTTCAAATAATTATATTCTGACTTTTTCCACTGCCTGGTATGTGGAAAATGACATCAGTACAGACAGCACTGAAAAGTTCAGTGTGATTATGAGTGATTTGCTTTACCAGTTGCAATCTGAATTCCATTGGAATTGTGTAAGGCTCTTGGCAGTGTTTACTGCCTTATCATCTGTAAGCACACCAACAACATAGTAATTAGAAAAATAAATGTGGAAGTTCCTTCCAGATAAACCCTATGGGTTATCAGACCTTTGAGGTTTTACTACACTCTGCTTTTTAGCCTTCCCCCTAACTCTTGGTATGTTAGCTAAGTTTTGAAAAGTCATTCATTAGCTCAGGCTGTATCTAAGGACCGGACCTACCAGGACAAAGTAGGCACTGATAAAGGGAAATCTTGTTTCATGTGTCAGCCAGCTACAGGAGATGGCTAACATAATTACCATCTGACATAATCACTACCTGCCCCAGAGGCCAATGCCCCCTTACTAGATGTGGACATTTAAGTGTGCAAACAAGCAAGGTTAAAAACTTGGCAAATTTAGAATTTCGGTTCCCTTTAAATACTACTGTTACAATGTCCATGTAAAAAGGAAGAATTGTGGAATTACATGTAAAAGTATGTCCCCTTCATTGCCCCTGTAAGGAATGAGGTTTGATGGGTGCTCAGGGGAGAGTTGTAATTCTTCCAGACATCTGAGTTTCATCTGTCCTTGCATGTCAACAGCAGCATCTTCCTGCCAAGCGCTTAATGGAGTTTACAAAGTACAAATGGATTCTTTGGCTTATTATGAAACATAATAAGCAAGTTAAGACATGCCTACCTGGGTGCAATGAAACACAGGGCAGCAGTTTCCTGACCTGCTTAAGTGGCACAGCCTTGCTGCCTGGAGTCTATAAATTGTATCACAGGATTTACGTGAGGCTATGCCAAAGGTAATTGATCCTGTGTGTACATAGCCCTTGTGGTGTCTCTGTCCTGAACAGTACAGTGCTGGCAGAGGGTGTTAACATGGTTGCATGTATCTGAAATATACTGATATAGCCTGAGATGCTCAGGAATGGGGTCTGCAAAAGCCGGCTTCCAACAGGGAGGACAATGTTTACCTATGGGACCAAGTCTGAAGAGAAGGGTGAATCTTAGAGAGCTAAAGCTGGCACTTTCACAACTCAACTGGCACGTAAGGGACCTGTTCCATTTGTTCAGTGTTCACACCCACAAACATGTTCCTGAAGTCTGACAACTAATTCTCTGTCAACTATGTTAAGCAATGGCAGAGGAATCCCTTTTTAAACCCTTACAGTCAATAATGGTGAGTTCACATTTCTGTCCTACTGCCTATTTAGCATGAACCACTTTTCAGTGAAAAAGATTCCAGGTAGCAGCTTTTTTATGTTATTAAGCTTTCAATGCCTTATATATATATGAAAACCTCATATTTCAACTTTCTCTACCTCTTATGTAATTTTTCCATACAAATTTGGTAACAATTACAGGTAGAAATGTGCCCATTTCAGAGTGAGTACACTACTGCCTAACAGGTAGTGTCTAGGATGTCTAGGTAAGTCTCCTTAAGAGGGTTAAAAATTAATGGCATCCTGTCTATCCTAGGTGAAAGCTGTAGCCATTCAGATACTGAATAGAAGAGAAAGGGGACCATCTTCTGTGTAGCGTTTCCTTTTGCACACTCTGAGTACACAGTTGCCAGGTGAAGCTTGGAAGCAAGATAAATTAGCTTGTGAATCCTGGTAAAGCCTGAGTTTGGATCAGTTGCTGAACTGCCCCAAATCATCAAGGTTGAAACACTTAGCAGAGCCAGAAGCCCAGCGGCAGGCACATAAAGGTCTTTACAGTTAAATCTTATGGTGACTAAGGATTTCCTTTTACCTGCAGGTTTTGGTGGCAGGTGGCAGCCGTGGTAATTGTAGTCATTCTTGCATGAGAATCTATTTCCACAGAGGTTAAGGCTGTGGTTGAGGGCCACTGGAGTGACTCCTTGAGTAGAGCAGGGGACTTCTTGCTCCTGGCAGAAGAGAACTCTCAGCAGTTTGGATCAGGCAAAGAAAAAACACAGTTTAAAGCCAATTCATTCTAAAACAAGCTTAATCACATCTCTGATCAAAAGACTTCTAGGTCAGATTTTGCCTGTGTGAAACTGTAGAGAGTAATTAGGGTGTTGAGTATTACTGGGAAGAAAGGAGGGTAAGGTATTACATGCTGGGTTATCTTTTAACCAGTTAACAGACATTTGTCTTCCTTCCTCTTTTGTCTCATGTTCCTTATCTCAGAAAGAATTTAGTCTCTTGCCAGTGATAGCCAGGAAACCTAATTTTCTATTCTGAAAACACAGTCCAAACTTTTATTCATGATAAAATTTAGCCATTCAGAGAGGTGCAGACCATGAAATTTAAAGACGTCACAACAGTGCTGGTTTTATTTAAACATTTTGATTATATCAATTCAGTCTGTTGTTTTCTAGTAGAATTCTAATTTATGTTTACCTGTGAACTCAAGCAAAAGACTTATAAAGAATTTAAAGAAGGACCTGAGGATTCAGTATTGCCCCACTGTGTTGGGTATGTCACTGCCCACTGTCCCAGCTAAAAGGTAGCAAGCACTTTTAGTTGCTCAGGTGGGACTGGTCCTGGTTCTCAAGCAAAAGGTGGTGGTAGAGCCAGTCTGGCATTCTGCAGCTGTTTGGGGTAGCAACTTGCTCACTTGCAATATGATTTTTGTGCCATACTGACATCATACCTTTTGTTTCAAGCCTACACACAGGTAACTTCTGTAGGTAGATTTATGCAAAGGTTTTGGGTTGGATGGTGGGGTTTCTTTTAATTGCACACAGAAGTTAAGGAAGTACATGATAGCTATGTGCCTTAATTAATGAGGCCAGTTACTTAATCTCATCTCTAATCCTGCAGGAAAACCAGGGCTCGTGAGGTAAGGGATAGCACACTGTGGTGTAGAGCCAATGGATATTATCTGCTGTCAGGAGGAGAAAACCAAAGAGATGTTCAGGTCAGGGTTCTTCTGCTCACTTGCACTATGCAATGGACCTACCTGGCCTCAGCTCAGTGAGAACAGGTACCTGACAGCCATTGCTGTTCTTGGGCACCCATGCATAATTCTTGAAGGTACTCTCTTGGACTGTAAAACACATTTTCAAACCAAACTCAATCCATCCCATCACCTAAAGTCAAAACATCAAAACAAAATTTTATTTTAAAATTAATGGCTATTCTCTAGGCTTAGATTCACTACCTTTTGTCATTTGTGATTTATGCAACCCTGTTGAATTCAATGAAGCCCTGGGAGACATTCACCTAGAGCAAACAAAGCAAGTTTGCCTTGAAGCAGAATTATTTTGTCAGGGCTTGTAGTATATTTCTAAAGTTGTGAGGCTGAATTTACCTTAGCGAGTTCTCAAAAAGACCTGCAGTTATAATGTCCCACATGTAAAAAAAAATAATTACACAATATTTTTTCCAGCAAGACGTGTTTTCTTTTCTTAGTCTAATCCTCCATAATCTTGCTAACAGGGACAAAATGATGCTTTTAATGTTCTTGTGCAGAGCTGTCAGCAGTTGTTGACAAATTGCAATTTTCTATCAGGCCCTAATGTTTATACACGTGCTCTCACATTCTGAAGAGCAGAATATATATACATAAATCGACAAATACATATACATCCACAAAGCTAGTTTAGCTTTTTTTCCTTTTTTT
>VWYO01010017.1:44077-62857 GCA_013400275.1 Rhadina sibilatrix
AGAAAGATTAAAGTATATATTTTGCTGAGGTATCTGTCTGATGCCTCTGAACACCTTCCGTCCAATATATTTGCTCTAGTATTTTTCAGATTGCTCTTTTGGATGTGCTAATGGAATTCTGCTATTTTAAGAATTGTCCATAAAGTAAAGCTGTTTAATTTTTTTCTTTCCTCTTTACTCTAATGTTTTCTCATAAAAACATTTCCCTCAAACTGGACTTGAACTGCTACCAAGGTCACTAACTTGGAAGAAAAACATGCAGTTTAGCTGACATGATCATTGTCTTGATTTCAGTCAGAATATGGCTAATGCTCTTCCTCATAGCTGATACAATGCTGTGTTTTGGATTTAACACTAGAATAATGAGGGTAACACACCAGTGTTTCAGTTGTTGCTGAGCAGCACTTAGCCTAAGTCAAGGACTTTTCCACTTCTCACAATGCACCACTAGTGATGAGACTAGGGAGCACCAGAAGCTGAAGAGAACACAGGAAGAACAGTTGCCCAAACCTGAGGGATGTCCAGTTCACCTGGAATCAGCTACCCCAGGGGTGGAAATGCAACCCCACCATCTGCATGCACTGGTCTAGATTGTACTGGAAAAGAGTGAAACTCTGGAACACCTGCAATACATCAATTGTATCATTGTATGAGGCAATGCAGCAACAGGAATTTTTAGAAAAGGGAAAAAAATAATCTAAACCTTTCTGAAAGCTGACCTGATTTTGCCACAAAGTGAAGTAAGTTCAAGGGATCTGCACAGGATATCAAATTTTTATGAATAAAATTTTTAGCAAACTACAACATGAACATCACAAAGCCCATTGGATGTGATCAACAAAATTGCATCTGACCAACAAAGACAAAGCATAAGTTTTCTTAGGTATTCTGTGTTTTCAGGGGAATGCACAGTCTAAATTTCAACGTGATTGTAAGCTCACTTTATTCAGTGACCCCAAAAAAGAACAATTTCAAATTTCGAGTGGGACTCTGAGCAACAATAAGCTTTTAAACAAATCAAACAGGAGACCATGCTTTGGGTCAGTTGGTGAAGACAAGATGTGATATATGCCCTATATCACAGCCAGGGAGAAGAGCCCTGTCAGAAAACACCAGGGGAGCCTTGAGGTTAAACCCTAGGTTTTCGGATCTGAAAGCTTAAGAAGGAATTTGAGTAGAATTGGAAATTATTGGTACTGAAGGGCAGCTCCTCTTGGCATCCTGACTGCCACTGCTGGGCTGGATGTTCAAAGGACAAAGATCACACAGCAGGCTCAACTAGGAAACCTCAATTGCCCAGAAATCTTGGAGAGAGATCATGAACTGGACAGAAGACAAAGATTTTGAAGTATGGCCAGAGGAGGAGGTGAAGTGTGCTGACAATGTCCAAATGTATAATAAACTACCAGAAAATGAGAAGCAATATGCCCTGTTCACTGATCAGTCTTGTAGGAAATCATCGGAAGTGGAAAACTGCTTTATGGAGTTCTATATGACAAGTCCCAGAAACTGCTGCAGAAGGTGAATAGAGCCAATTTGCTTCAGGGAAGGCCATCCAGCTGGCTTTAGACATTGCTGACTGAGAAAAGCAGACAGTGTTTTATCTCTAATGACTCAGGGATGTTGGCAAACACCCTGTGGAGTTGATTACAGCAATAGAAGCAGAGCATCTGGGCTGCTGCATTGAGCAGGCCATTCCTGGTGACATAAAACATGTTGGCAGGGAGGAAGACCAACCTGACTGAACAGGGAGATTTGGCTGGAACTTGGGCAAAAAGGAAGTATTCATGCACTTTGGAAGAAGGGACAAACAAATCAGAAGATCTACAAGGATGTTGGGAGGTTATGCAGGGAGAAAAATAGAAGAGCTAAACTAGAACTTAATCTGCCTACTTATACAAAAGATGATAAAAATGTTTCTATAAATATATCGGCAACAAAAGGAGGGCAAAGGAAAATCATCCTTTACTGGATGTGGGGATTAAAAATTGTGATAAAGAATGAGAAAAAGGCTGAGGCACTTAATGTCTTCTTTGCCTGAGTTTTTAATAGTAAGACCAATAGTTGTTGGGATACACAGCTCTCTGAGGGATAGAGATAGATGGGGATTGAGAGCAGAATGAAGCCCCGATAATCTAAGGGGGCACACGGTCAGTCACTTGCTGTGCTACTTAGACACACTGGTCTATGGTACCAAACAGGATCCACCCAAGTGAGGAAAATCAAATTATATAACTAACTTAACACTACACTGAGAGCAATGACTGCTGGGGCCTTCAAATACTGGTATTCACATTTAGCAAAACCTCCTTGTTAGTCAACACTAGGTGATCTGCCAATTGAGATGGCCCTCCCAATAAGCATTTGTGTACTATAGAAGGGAATAAATTTCCTGTAGGGCACATTACAAATATGTTGAGGAAGTCACTCTGGGTTATTCCTTCCTCAAGAAGTGGCAAATGCATCCATAGGATTTCTTTTGCTCAAGGACCTGGGTACACTTGGGGAATATGCAGGAGGGTGGGGAACTCTGATGTGGACCTCAAGGGAATTTGATTTTGGCTAAGACTGGACAATTATTTGAATTGTAAGATGTTAATTGCTGCATAATACTGTATTTCATCTCCATTATGATTACTACAACAACATCAACACTATTACAGTAAGAATTATCTGGATTAATGAAAATTGAATTCTGACGAAACCAATGAAATTTCAGTAATGACAGAACCAGACAAGCTCAGCAGTGACAGAACCAGAACTGGCTTCAGCATCCAACATCACATATCATCTTTCCTGCCCAGAAGGACTGTTGTGACAGATGAAGCCCAAACTCATGGACTAAATGAATTCACAAGACTACCCATACTAAGGAAACTATACCAGTGTGTGTGTATCAAAAGGCAGGAAAGGTGATGATGATTAGTCAGGATGTATTGGAAAGTGTGGGACTTGGGCATGATGTATACAGTTTAGAGTGAGGAGGGAGTATTATCCTGGTTTCAGCTGGAATAGAATTAATGTCCTTCCTAGTATATGGTACAGTGGTATTTTGCATTTAGGATGAAAATATTGCTCTGAGAATAAAACACTGATGTTTTAGTCATTGCTGAGGAGCACCTTCTCTAAGTCTTCTCATGCTGTCCTGTCAGTAAGGAGATGAGGGCCACCAGAAGGTGTGGTGGGACATAGACAGGACAGCTGACCCCAAATGGCCAAAAGTATATTCCCTACTGTACAACATCATTCTGAACAATAAAATTGGTAGGGGTTGGCTGTGGGGGAGAGCCCACTCCCTGGGGACTGGCATCAGTCAGTGGGTGGTTGCAGAAGAATTAAGAATGGGACATCACTCCATGATCAATATGATCAAAGTCAGCCATTTATTGCAATGTGACAGTAACTTTTATACAGTTTTCAGCTTCTATCACGTTTTACATGCTGCTTTGCAATTGGATATACCCTAAAAGCACGTTAGCCTTTTAACCTGAATTGGTTAATGGGTTTTGCACATACAGCAGGTTTATGCAGTCCTTCTTTTGGCTTCTATCCGATTCTCACATTCTGAGGCTGTTAGCATCCTTTGTTCTTCTTCTGACATGACTTCTGTCATCCTTGTTCCTCCTTGTAAGTGGCTTTGCTGCCCTTGAATGGTTACAGGCCTTATTTATCTAGATAAGCTGGATTGCTCACATGTCCCCAATTCTAAAAGAACCCATCCTCCACAGGTGATAACCAATTTCATTGTCCATCACTTGTTCTGGATATTTTTTATTATTGTTATTATTTTCCCTTTATGATGCTATTAAATTGCCTCTATCTTAACCTATAAGTCTCACCTTTTTCCAGTTCTCCTGCTGGGATAAACCATGCCTGTCATTTAGCTTGTGTGAACTTTGCACCTATATTAAAGTTAAAATTTCAGAGGTTAATATCTGGAAGAAGAAAATTAATCACGTCTCTGATTAATATTTCTGTTTTTAATTCAGTTTATGAAGCATGTAAGTGGATTTAGCAGCACACACTTGAGGAACTGGAGTGTTTCACAAGGAAACTTGTGATATTTCCTTCTCAGCTCATCCTGGCATTTCCATAACACTTCCATGGTAAAACAGTTCCTTTGTTCTGGGGGACAGTGGGACTTGCCCCTCTACTATTACCTCTTTTGGTTATGGTTTTTTGTCAGTGTACACTCTGGGCAGAACACACTTGCAACTTCCTGTGCTTGCCTGTGCAGGCAACCCCAAAGGAAGACATCAGTTCTTAGTAGCAGAGGCCTGAGGATAGCATGCTCCCCTACTTAAGGGGTAGCTGAACATTTCCTGTGAATTGCTTTCTTTGCTCTTCTCTGTCCCTTCCCCACTTCTGAGTCCTTCAAGTGTGCTGTACCTTCAGTTTGCCTACTGGAACTCAGAGATAGATGGATCTGAGAAAGAAATATTTAAACAGTACTGGCACTCAACTTGTGACAAATGTCAGATTGCAGGAAATACTCATTTTCTCTAGAACTGGTTTTTGTTTTGTTTTGTTTTATTTTTTTTTTCTTTTCTACTTTCATGGATTCTCTCTTCTTTACCTCTCCTTTATTCATAATGTATGATGAGGCAGCAAAGCGCTCTAGGTTGACTTGATTTGATGTGATGGAAGGCTTCATATGAAACCAAGCTCTGTCAAAACTGCCTATGAAAGGGAGGCTGACTGCTCACAGTTCATGAACCTTTCCTTTTGGTCTCTAAGTCTTGCATCATCGGTCTTATTATTCCTAGTGCCTTTTCAACTGCTAGAATGTATGTCACAGACAACTTCACTTTTGTTTTTGCACAAGGGAGCTGAAATTACATGGGGTTCAGAGAAAAGTCTTTCAATATGTAAAAAAAAAAAAGGAAATTAAATTTGACAAAAAGGAGGCACATCTTAGTAAGATTTTGTTTGGGTTGGGTCTGTATGTCCTATTTCTATTTCTTTCCTTTCTCATGAGGTTAAATGTTGCCCCAGTTCTTTCTAGTATGTTTCTTACAGCATGTCCAATGCTGATCTAACTAGTAGACATTCTCCCCAGGCCTAAAATGACTTTACATTATACTTTTACTGCTGTATTTTTTGTCTCAGTCACTCAGTTTCTGTGGGAGATGTAACTTACCCTTCAGAGAGGACCTCTGAGCAGTACAGGTCAATGAGAATAGCAAAGCACATTCATGCCTCAGTATGAAGTGTAATGAGTTCAGCAGTTGCACATTTTTAAAGTGCTGTGACACAAAGGTCAGGGGATGATATCCAGGGCATAGCAAAGTTATGCAAGATGATTAGGATCAGCTAAGTTTTAAAACTGCTGATCACATTTGGGAGGCTAAATGTAATTTTTCCAGCTCTGAGAGAAATAACAAAAAATGAAAGATATTATTTCACTTAAGATAAACCACCCAAATTTAAAATATTGTATTTAATGTTCAGTCCTCTTCCCAGATATGAGATACCATATAGTCCCCATGTATGGGGTATGAATTATACTTTGAATAGTCCCATGGATTTTCTTTCTGTCATGTACCAGTCTTACTTAGGCATTTATTTCTGTACTTTTCTAAGTCAGGGCTTTGCCACATTAGGGAGTTTTATGTTTCCTCTGGATCAGGCTCCAGTTTCTCTTACAGCTGACACAGAAGATGTCTTCTGTATCAGGACTTACACACACTAGCACAGTTAATACTGCATCATGGGCATCTGCTCTGCCTCTGGACACAAAGATATGGCAAGGTGACTGTCATGAGCTACAGAACTGAGCCTGGCTGATGCCAGTGCAGAGGTGGATTGTAGAGTTCCAGAAATGTCAGCTGTTTGTTGTTACTTTTCTTCTAAAGAGAAGATTGAGTTATATGAGTCATCCTCTAATTATTTTACTGAGGACTGTCATAAGTGTGTTTTCATATTTTGTGTAAACCTGTAATTTTGTGGCATTTGAGATGACCTGTTGGACAAGTGACGATGTAGGTGAGACTCTTCACATCAGTTTCAGACCACATGCAGTTTAAGCAACCCTCTGGGTGTTCCACAGGAAAAGGAGGAAGTCCACCTTTCCTTGATTGGTGCCTAAAGTCGTTGTTGCTGCAGGAAAAGTAAGCAAGCTGAGTCAAGAGCTGGATTTCAGGTGCACTTGATCACATCCATGTTTCACCAAGCAGGGCCTATTGTACCACCTGGGTTTGGTGCCTTGTAGCCCAGAGGATAACTGTCTGGATGGGTGCTGATGGGCTAAAGCCACCTGCCTGGCTGGGAGCTGTCTAGAAATATACAATTAGAATTTCCAATGCTCAGGTTCAGTGCCCTGTCAAGACAGGTACACAAGACTCAGATAACAGGCATGTCCTCAGCTCTGTGTGACTTGCTTAGTTCAGCTGTAGCACTTTCTCAGATCTAGACTGATCGAGTGACTGAGGAGAAAACTTGATTTCATTTTTTTTAAAGCATTCATGTCCTCTGAAGACTTCAGCTTCACTTCTGTGAGTCATGTGCAGTGGTGAGTGGGCTCTGAGTCGTGTTTCACATTGTTGCACCATCAAGGGGCTGCTTCTACATCCCCACTTAATTCACACAGGTCTGCCTGCAGCGTGGTGGGCTCAGCAGGTGATTGGTGAAATGAATAGCATGTCCCTTATTATTTCTGTTTTTAAAGGAGAGGGTAAACCCTAATTATTTGGTCATATATTTTTTAAATTCATAGTGTACCTACCAAAAGCCTTAGAGAGTTTTGGGATGCCAACAGGCTGCTGAAAAGTACTGTGGTCTGAAACCAATACAACCCCAAATTTTCAAGTGGAGTGAAAACTTTAAGTATTTGTTCCCCCCCCATCCCATGAAATGGACTTCCCTGTCATTCTCCTAAAAATGCTCTGTCAGTCCATGGGTTTCTTCAATAAATATGAGAGGCATGTGTACACACATATATACAAATAATTTGAACTTAATTAAAACACTTTTTTATTAACTTTTAAAAGATAAAATAGATTCCATTCTTTCAATAAGAATTTCACACAAATCTGTAGATATTTGCCACACCCACTTGGCCTCCTTGGCCTACAGCTGCTCCTGTTATACAGTGAATTATCTGAATACCTCATCTTTCTTCTCAGAGAGTTAAAACTATGTCATTCTGCAAGAGAAATACTTTATTAACCTAAGACAAAGTTTAAAAACAATATCTCCTGTTTTGTTTTGTTTTGTTTTGTTTTGTTTTGGTAATCTGCCTTGCCTTTTATTAGAGTCTATTAAAGTTCTTGAGAATATTTTGTTTTTTCCAACTTGCAAAGGTGATTTTGTTCAGTGCAAGCTTTCTTGGGGGCACTAATTCTTTCATTACTTGTGTCTGTCACAGTGAGGTGTACAAGAAAATAAACAGGGCTCCAAGACATGCTGCAATGCAAATAGTACCATAAAATTTATTACAAAGTTTCATATGTATGCTAAAATCTTTCAAAGAAACTGGACTTTCTCTACATTGCAACTATTGAAACAAACATGAATGGCTGTAGGCCTTGCATTTTCAGATATTAATCTCAAATTCAACTTATTTATCTTCTGCTCAGGTTCAGCACATTCCATCGGCCATAAAGAACCCTAAGGGATCATACATGTGTTCCTCTCATAGGAAAAAATAACTCTCTTCAAAATACACTGATACAGGTTTTTTCCAAGATTGCTATGTTTACAAGTGTTAATTCTCAGCAAAATTTGATTCCAGTTCCTACTGGCTTTGAGATTCTGTCTTCAATTAGTTAAAATTTTAAAAACATTGGCATTTGCTGGTGATTAGCAGAGAAAATATCTTTCCTGTGGGCTGAATGTCTCTGCCTATAGTGGAAACACTTGCACAGTTTACTACCTGCACAGCTGAAGTAGCACCAACATTTAGCATTACATACATGCATAGCCCTTTCTGAAGGGCATGCCCAAGGGCAGTTGAAAAAGAGCCATAAAACTCTTTGTAAGTAGCGTTTGTCTTTTCCATTCTTAAATCTGTCTGTAGGACTAGTGAATCCTGACCTAAAGTTAACACTGTGCATATCTGTGTCTCTCTCAAGCAATGTTCAAATGACCAATTAAAGTATCTCTTTAGTTCCAGGAATATCAGACTGCAATAATGCTCCCATCTGGAAACATCGTGTCAGAGGCAGTACACTGCTGCTGGTGCTCTTTGAAATAGAGGAGAGTAATTGAATTCTGTAGACTCCCAAGGACTGAAGGAGCAGCTTCCATTCATTATGCACCATAAGGAGAAAGGTAATTTTAAGGTACTGCCTGATCTTCCTAACATATTGCATGCTGCACAGGCATTTAATGTCCTCTGCTCTGAAATGCAGAGCAATGACCCCTGCTTTCCAGAGTAAGAATGAAAGTAGTCCCTCCCCAATTAAACCAAAATGTGAAGAAATAAATCTTCTCTCCAACAGACAGCGAAAACTATTCAATTATGAAACTCACACTGTTAAACAGGTGCTCCCTAAGCTGCTGTTGGGAAGAGCTGTGCCTGCTCCTGCTCTGGCAGTCCCAGTGACAGTCTGGGCAGCTGCAGGGTGGGGCAGCCTCCCCAACGGGGCCGGAGAAGGGGATGCACAGAACAGGCACGTGGAAAATATGGCCTTGGTGGTGCTCTGGTTTTGACACTAGTTTCTGAGAGGCAAGAGAGGGAGTTGAGGGAGGCATGATTGTGCTGTTGTGCTACCTGTGATTCTGGCGGAGAAACCTCCTCTTTATGGCTCTGCAGGCAAGCGATTTATCAAGAAGATCCTGAAAAGCGCTGGAAGATGCCTTGCATCTGCTGAAATTGCCTGTCATGACAAAGTCTGCACAAATGAAACCACTCATTTCATCACAGAAAAGTATCACAGGTGGTGATTATCTTTTAATAATTATTAAAAAATTAAAACTTCTTGACAATGTTGTCCCTTTCACGTAAGGTTCCTTATGAAATGCATATCTCAGGTACGTTGTCCTCCCTAAACAGACACTCAAATGGTACATAGCTCTAGGAGGGAGATCCCATTGCCTCAGAAAACTCAATACCTATAGCTATACCATAGCTATAGGTAATTCACTGCAGGTACTGTGAGTAAGTGGTGGGGGATAAATTTTGTGTTTCATAGTGTGACTGTATAACGCAAACATGAAAGGCAGTGGGATAAAAGAAAACACCCTATGGCCCAAATATTATATAATATTTTCTATGGAAATAGAGATCCACATTTTCAAAATCCTGCATAACTGCATAAATACTATAAGGAACAATTCCTGAAGATTGCTGCAGGCTTGTAATATTCTCATTCATGTTTATGTTTTCATAGACTTGTTCTTATTCAGCATTACTTTTCTCTTCTACAGGGGTATCTTTGTTTGCTGCTTCTTCCTTTGATTTGTGATTTGTCCTTCATTTGATGTCTTTAGTATTAGTATTTTTTGATCAGCAGCCTTTTTGTGAAGCAAATTTTTTCCCACACCTGACTGTATAGTCCCCATTTCCCCCCTGCTATTCTGCTTGCCTTCTGTTGCTTCTCTTTGTTTGCCTAATATTTTTTCTTCCTAGAGTGAAAATCACATCTCCTCATAATCTTCCCTCTTATATTCCCCAGTGCTGACACTCATACTCACCCCCACAATGATGCTGGCTCTAGTACTGCCTGACACCTACTCACAGAACTTCTGTTCCTCATTTCATCTCTCCCCCAAAAAAGAGCCTTTGAGACATGCTGTCATCCTCAGATGCACTTGTGTACTGGCAACACCTTGCATTTTACCTGCAGAAACACACCGTAATTTCCTTGCTTTTCCTTGCTGTCAGAAACTCACCTTCATCTTTTCATGTCCCTCATGTTCTCCCAGTACTGTTAGTTTTGCTCCAACTGACCCAAATACTTCAATTCTCTGCCCTCATCTGCTCAGATATTTCAGTCTGAATGAGAACCTTGGGCTGCAATCTGCTCTCTACCACAAAGATATTAACCATCTTAAAGCAGGTCAAAGAAACTTCATTTTCTTTTGGATTTTTTCTTTTCCTTTAATAAGCAGTTTTTTACATCCTTGAAGGTGTATTGTATATGAACTTCTTTCAATGAGGATTATGAAAATCCTTAAAATGAAAGCAGAAAGGAACAATTTTGTTACTTCATTCCTCAGAACCTTGTGCTCACCTTCAGCTGGGACAAGTTGCTGAGAAGACCCCTGGTTACACAGCAGAGGCTATAGGAGTTTCCACATCAGTAATCTGCCCCAATATGACTTTTTAAAAAATTAACTCAATTCTATGTTTTGTGTGCTTGCTTCTCACAACATTTTGCCTCTTTCTTAAGTACACTTCACAAAGGAAAAGGGTAACCTATTCAGTGCCAGTTACAATGATGTTCCACTTGTGCAATTTGTTTCATATGCAATGAACAGGGGAAAAATTTAACATTAGAATTTAAATATTTGCATGTGCCTTTTTCAGTGCTTTGGGATGCAAAGAATGGAAATCCGCATGTATTTGCATTGCAAATCACATTAGAATATGGTTGTGTTTATCCAGCTGGTGAAAGTGCCAGCTCTTGATATTTGATAATGTTCTTGGAACCTGCAGGGACTGGGACAACCAGGATTTACTCTGGTTGTGAGATGCACCTCTGTACTTTTTAATCAGTGCTGTGGGACAGTGGAACATTGCTGAGTCACAGGCTGTGGAAGAGCCCAAAGCTCTGGGTTGGGTGCATGTTGCATCCTGAATTTGTGCAGTGACAAGACCTGGGCACTGTGCAGTCCCCCTTCCCATCCCTTCTTTACTCTAATCCCATATTTCCACAGAAAACATATGCAGTCCTGTGGGAGGGGTGATGCATCTCTTGAGTGCCAGTGGACAAACAGCAGTTATGTATTTTAAAGGGCTCTGCTCCAGTTAAAATAATTTAGGCAGCTGCATTCTGGTCATAAAGAAAACGTAATTTTTCCTTCATAAAATATCACTATTTTTGCAGACATGTCTCCCAGCTGTGAATGGCTCCTATATCAAGGCCATCAGATATTTTGTGTGATTGGATGGAATGGAATGTGCATCAGGCTGAAACAGTAAAGGACTATGATGAGGAAGTATTGTACTCATATTCTTTACCACACTGGGTCTTCCTAAAGAAGAGAGTTAAACTATCACCAGAAACCAATTTCCTTTCCAGGCGGCCCCAAAACGTGGAGCGAGCTTTGGCTTCTAAGTGCAGACTTCAGGCCTTTCCTCCTTTACATTTCGTCCCATCTTCATTGCACATCTTTATTTAGAAGTTCCACATATGACAAGTTGTCTCATGGGTAAGACTTTCATTTTAAAGTTGTTTTTAATGACTTAAAAATTGGAATATGGTTCACCAGCTGAAACTTCTAATTTTCTCTGGATCGCCAATGCTATCTTGGGAGCCCTCTTCACAGTTTGGAGTAGTGTGAAAACTGAAATATGTTGCAGATCATGTCAAGACTGCCATATTTTGCTCAAACTGATATCATAACCATTGCACTAGCAAGGAAAATCCATATTACCTAGTCATGTAATAATTCTTTTTAAGAGGATTATACTACTAAAAGGCATTTAATAATATGTGGAATCAAAAATTGTGTGAAATAACCATAGTAAAAGTGCATGAAACTGTAGCATCACCAAAAATATCTCTGTAAAGTCAAAGACAGGTTGAATGGAAACAGTTTCAAATGAACTTCGAAATTTTCAAGTTTAAATTGTAAACTCAGTGAATCTAAGTAAAGAAGAGAGAAAAGAAAGCTCATACACTTCTCTACTCAGCTTACAGGAACCAAAACAATGTTATAGACAGTAAAATTTAGTCTGAGGAAAAAAACAATTTAAAAATCTACTTGTAATGATGGATAGATTTAACTCTAAATTTAATGACACAATATGGATGCAATACAGAAAACTCAAACTGATTAATTTAAGATATTAGTAACTTCTTTTCATCAGTTTCCCTTCTATATAAAATCTACTGAATTTCAGTTCCTTACAAGGATAGAAATGTCATCTTTATTGGACATGTTATTTTATTAAGGTATGTAGCATTTTTTTCATTTTAATGCGCAAGCACGTTCATCAAAAATATTTTATTTTACATAGCACAATATATTTTACTTACAGGTATTTTTATATGTGTCATATTTAATTTTGGTTTTGTTATGAAATTTAATAGTCATTGTCAGGTTAAGAGCTTGTCACTTCACACTACATATCCTACTGTCCCTAAATAAGATTTAATATTACATATTATCAAGCTGGCAAATATAAATATGCTTTTATTTTCTTATGTATGCTGTAACAGGGTGAAAATCTAAAGTTTCACAAAGAAAAATGTTGGCACAACAGATCAAAACCACCACTGTTAAATACAGGATTTATGATGCCATTGATTAATGAAGTATACACAAAAAGAATTACGAAAAATAATTAAAAAAGAAATCCCCTTTTCTTATCCCATAAATGGAAGGAAAAGGGAAGGAATTCAAAACAAAAATGCTGTGTTGCATTAAGGATTTTAATTGCTATACTAAATTACTAAGGTAAGTACCTAATTAAAAATTCCTTTTAAACTTCATCTTCATACTATAAAAAGACATGTACAGTAATTATACAGAGAGTTTTGATCCTGATATTTTTCTACTGAATATCTTAACCTCAATGACAGTTAAGCTAAAATGTAACAATAACTAACAGATCCTTCAGGCATAAACCCTCAAATTGTAAATCTGCATGTATTATTTATCAGTTTCTTTTTCTCATTGACACCGATGCTGTGTTGATTATGATTGGCTTGATATTTTACAGAAAATACAGGACAATTTATATTCTTGAACTGGATAAGACTGATGGGTACACAGTTCTTCCATCTGCATGTAAACCAATGATTTTAAAGTCCTGGTAAATCTTTCAAGATTGTCAGGGGTTTTCAAGCTAAGCACCCAGTCTGTGGGTGAATGGCCATGGACAGTATAGTCTGACAAAGTAATTCATGTTGTAGGAGGCCACTGAATGCAGTCCCTGCCTGCTCAAAGTGGAGACAGGCAGTAGGTTGCTCAGGGTGGTGTGGAGATGGGTTTTGATTGTCTCTGGAAATGCTAGTCTGTCCTCTATCATAAACTGACAGAGTACACATACTTTTCCTCATGTCTAGTTGAAATTTCCCTCATTCCGTCTTGCATTTGTGTACTCTTACACTGTCCTAGTGCATGGCAGAGAAAATCTAACTCTCTCCTCTGCAGCCTACTTTTCAGCAGCTACCTGAGGTGTTTTCTTACCCTTCATTTCTTAATGCTGAGTGAAATCTGTTTCTTCAACACAGGCCAAGTTTTCAAGTCACCGGGCCTTTACATGGATTTGTCTTCGTATCTTATTGACTTCTATATACTGAGTAATCCAAAAGTTGTTATCCATCAATAGCTCACAGATACAGAGAAAGATAACATCTGAATTCCAACAGCAGTTTAAAAAGATATTCTAATATCTCATAATAATTATTATGTTTTTACTTTATCATGTAAATAAGTCATACATAGGATCCTTTTCTAATGCATCATGGGTTCCACTGTGCTGTCTGCTCATTGATGTCCTCAGACAAATGAGCCTATCCTTGTGGAGTTAGGTCATAGATACTGCAAACAGATGGAGGAAGGAAGGGATTCCATAGCTCACAATGATCTCACTTCATATTTGTGCAATTGCACTGCCATTGATGGATTTATGACAAAAACAATTGCCAGTTGTAAGAATTGCCACAGTAGCTGGACAAAGTCCATCTTTGACAAGAGCCTTGTCTCTAAAGTGACTGATAACGTCTATGCAGGAAAACAGCGCAGAAAGAACCCATGGTATATCTCACATCAAAAGTTCTTCCTAATACATGAAAAATGAGAAGTACTGTGGTAGTTTTTTGCAAATGTGTTGAAGCAACATCTGTAAGATAAAAGACTTCTTTACAGTTAGACAGAATTGGAACTCTACTGAAGACCTTGTTAGAACTTATTGAAGATGTTTCAGTATTTTGTCTGGAAATTTATTCTCATAATTCTTCATCATGGAGTGCCTGTTAATCTAGAATGAAAAATTATAGAAACATGAAACACAGCACTTTTCAGTTTCTGGGTTTTTGGATTTTTTTTAAACTCAGGCTGGACAAGGTAATTTTAACAGACAGTGCAATTCTCTACACTAACTTTCAACATATAAAACTTAAATATCAAGGTCTAGAGCTACTTACTCTAGAAACTGCCTCCAGAGGAAGGCCTATTTCATACTAAAATAAGTGTGATACAATTTAGTATTTCATACTAAAATTAATATGTCAATGACTTGCCATACCTCTGCTTTTCTCCACTGATTATGCAAATAGCCCAAAGTCACTAGATTAGACTCACATAAAAATGCTTATGTGGCTTACATAGTTCACAGTTGTCAGGAGAGGAAAGGTAGTTACAGCACTTCAAACAGAAGAACAGGTGTCTAAAATTTAGTAAGCTGAATAGCAGCCTAAGTATCCTGAATTACAGTCAATACTGGAGATTACATGTTGTTTTCCACCAAAACATGCCTTTGGGACACCTATCTTTCCAATGTAAAAGGTAATATATTCGAAATTGAGATTTTTTAGATTGCAGTTTGTGTAGGATGAACAGGTTATTCATCCTATATTGTGTAGGTTATTTTATATTGATCTGTCACAAACTTAGAATTTGGCCAATAAATTTGTCAGAGTATCTTCTAAATTTTAAAGAAGCATTAAAACGCTAGGACCATCTAGTTCTCTATATTGATAATACAATAATACTAAAAGTTGCTTTCTACATTAGCATATTGTCATTTATGCCTACAGAATACAAATCAGTGCCATGCGAATATGATACAGTACTAGTAACATGCAATGGAATATTGTGTTGATGATATATTCCCCCTTCCTAATGTCAGGATAAAATCTTTTTAAAATGGATCCTGATGAACAGTATCCAGGCTGAGCTCATCTTGAGCTTCTCAGAAATACTCTGCTCCCAGGAACTTGTGATGTCTAATGAGCTCCTGCTCTTTTTCTAAATGACTAGCCTTGCAAACAGTTATTTTCCCTAAGTAAAGACACAAATGGAATCATATTTTTTGTTCTCACATTTCCAGAGAGAATTTCCAACCTGAGGTGTGGTCAGGATGAACGTTGTTATGACCAAAGCCCCCTCTCTTGCAGCCCTATGAACAGTGCTCCAAAGCGAGACCCTTTGAGCTCTCCTGGAGCAGCAGCTGTGACCAGCAAACCCCTCTGAGTGGGCCTCTCAGAGCCAGGCAACTCTCAAGTCTGCTGCACTCAGAGGATTCCTCAACAGTGATACTCCTGACTCCTTGAGGCTCCACCCTCCACAAAGGCATCTCAAGTGGGTATTTCACTGCCTCTGAGAGGAATTTTTCACCTTGTACAGGCTCTTTGTGTCTGTGTGCCTGCAAGTGTGCATATTCTGTACCAAGGGCATAAGAAATGCTGCTCTCCTAGATTCTCTAAGTATTTTAGTTTTGTAAGTTAGGTCTGCAAGTTACTGTTGCAGCATAGTAAATTGTATATGAGTCCTTTGCTAAATCATTTACCTTAAGTCATGAGCTGATTTAACTGCTGGTTAGTTTAAGGTGCTGTTAAGTGTTGTTGGACCTTTAGGCCATATTCCCTTTTATCCTTCTTTAACCAATACTCTTTTTCATCCTTTCCCTCTCTATTCTTTTACTTCTCTTCATACCCCCTTCCTCCTCCCCAGGTTGTTTTTGGGGTTTGGATTGGTTGACTCTGGATTTTTGTTTGCTTCTCCTCAGTGTGCTTTAACCATCTAGTAAGCAGTAGAGTGAACCTTGCCAATGGACTTAGTCATACTGTCACTTTTCTATTAAGCTATTTTTACTGATACTTTTGCATGTGATTATTTAAGCAAATTTAAAACACTCGTCCCTGATGGTGTCATCTGCAGGAGTAAAACGAGATCACTGAAGCAAATGCTCAGCATAGACAGGTGAAGCACCAATCTGATGATTGTTTCTTTTGCATAGAGACCGTTCCTTGTGAGGAAAATGCTTTAGCTACCTCTGAGTGCAGCAGCTGTTGTTGCTGAAAATCATCAGATATAGTAAAATAATGTAGATGGCTAACTTGTGGTACAGAATTTAAGCAGTTTTTTTATGCTACTAAAATCAAGTGTTCATGTTTTTCCTGGTAATTTTAATTTCTTTTTTTTCTAATTAATTTTTTACTTCCATTAAACAAACAAACAAACAATCAAACAAAAAACCAGAAGCAGCCAGCAAAGTACACTCATGCAAAAATTAAAGAAGATTTTATATGTGAAATCTCCCAGGGAAATCTCAGGTTACTTGTATAACACTTGGTATTTTTTGAAAGTAGATAAAAGAACTATTTGCAGTAAAGACAAATTCAGCTCATGACTTAAGCTGAATTCCTGGACACTGCTGTCTGGCAACAGACTTTGAAATGTGCAAACTAATTATTATGTTCACAGGTACAGTAATTTCCATAATGAATGCCTTTTGATGCTATCCCATGCTGGAATCTGGAGCCGTAAAGTGAGGTAGATAAGCACTGTACTGTGTTATAGGTGGTGAAACTTAAGTACAGAAAGTCAAAGTGGATTTGCAGAAAACCATACAGAAAGTTAAAAGTTAGCCAGGAACAGAGCCTTTGTTTTCTGGCACTCAGCTGCATGCTTTCCAAAAGCTGTATTCTGAGCATAAATCAGAGCTCAAAGATTTTCTGAGCCCAAACAGGGTGTCTTGTTTTGAAAGCATGTCCCTGAAGGGTGGGAGCAGATGGTGAAAATTTTGATGACATATCTTGCTTCTCAGGAATGAAAGGGCAAGCGATTTTTGTGACTGAATGAGGTTTAGGCTCATAGAGATACTTGGGCCCATCACAAGGGTCCCAAGGTGCACAACTGCTGCATCTGCAACATTTGGTCTTCCTCTTTTAACTTCCAGTTCAGAGCAGACCAGTCAGTGCCAGGAGTTTGTGATGGCATCTGCAACCCAAAGAAAAAATTCTACTGTCCATACCAAAGTTTTACTCTGATTTTAGGATAAGGAGCTCTGGTTTTAGGATGAGGCCTTGACTGCTGGCTGTGAGAGCTATCAGATATTTTGCACAGCACATCTAATTATTTGATATGATTCTCAAATTCCAGAAATGTCATTAAGCCACAGAAGAAATTTATTGCATATGAGAAAAAAGAGTGATTATTAATTGCAAGGCTTTAGATCTTCCTCATTATTTACTGAATCAGGAAAGGGGTTTTTTTTTTTCTCCATAGGTCAAAGAAATACTGTTAAGAAAAATCTGCACTGTGTATTTATATGTGAAGACATATTCTTCCAGAATGCATTCATTTTGTATACTTTTGGATTTCCCGTGTATCTAGTACAGCTAGAAGCTGATGAATTTTTAAAAATAATAAAAATGAAAGATAGGTTTCCTCTTACCTATTAAAGTGAAAAATTTCTGAAAATATTATTCAACCTGCTGCAACTAACAAAATTAATGCATTTTGGAAGAATGTTTTCTTGTTCAACAAAAAGTTTTTCAAATGTAAGGCTCATGCTTACACTGAGAAACCGTGGTGCCCCCACTAATAATGTGGTCCATGACATTCAAAAAATTTGTAGACTGTGATCAAGATTCTTAAAAATATTATAGTGGGTTTTAAAAGTAATTATCATGGTGAATTCTATTCTATAAATTAACTAAGTGTTTACTTCCCTATTTTCCCACATTTTTAGTGGTATCTTCAATATTGTGCCTTCTCTCCTGAAGTGAAAGTTTGTTTATTTTGGGCTGCTTTACAAGTACTAATTCCATGAAACAATATAGAAAAAGATGTAAACCGCAGCGTCTTGAAATGACTCAGACTGCAGACAGACTTGTCCACATATCCATTACCTCAACCTTTTACAATCTTTCTGTCAAGCTTTTCAGTTTGACTTTGCTTTATCTGAGGATGTATGTTAGTGCATCATTCATTTAGCTCATTTGTTTCCAATGGTTTTTCAAATAAAATTTTTCAAATAAAAACAGTGTTGAACATTTTACCTCTACTCAGTAGGTCGGTCAAGAAGGTCAATTAACATGTATCTTTCAGAAGCTGTGAACTCACAGCAAAATATTCATGTTTCCATTAGTATCTGACATAAAATAAAGCCACTGAAAATTCCTTTGCCATTTGCAAAGTACAATCTTCTCTTTTGCACAAAATGAGCAGCAAATCAGCTAATCCTAAACCAGCTGTAAGGAGGCTGCTTCTATTTTTGTAGCACAGCAATACATGAAATTTAAAGTAAATTAAGAAACAAAAAGGTAAAATGTCTCTTTTTCTCATCTGTTGCTGCACAGTAGACTTTCAATAATGTATTTTCATTGACTAATTTTCTTATATTTTTCTCCAGTTTTGGTTTCAGTATCATTATTCTGTGCCTACAGATACTCCCTCTTTCTCACAAAATATGCAAACAGAGGTGTGAAAAGAGAATGTAATGGGATTTAGTGAAAGAGATCTTGATACTACCAAACAGCCCTGTATCAAAAAACATGTAGGATAAGATCTTCTTAGGAAATCTCTGCTTCTAACTTACAAGACAGAAAAATACCAAGCTGAATGTGTGTCTCTTCTCTGTGTGCCAGTACTGGGTTACAGAGAAACCTGCAAAAAAAAACCCCACCAAAACCCAGGGCAAAGTACGTCAACCTTAAA
>VWYO01010017.1:68922-83206 GCA_013400275.1 Rhadina sibilatrix
AAGGGAACTGCAGCTTTCCTCCCTTCTACCAGGACAGATGAGGTCCTGTACTCACGGTCAGTGCTTCACAGCTATCTAGTTAAATGGCCTGAGCAGGACAGGTTAATCACAGTGATGTAACCTAAGATGGGTGTCACAGTTTCCTTCTGTAAGTCCTCACGGGGCTCTCTCTATACAGCCCTGAGGAACAGAAGCAGAACTTCTCAGGTCAGTTTGTGGAAAGTCCCAGTGTCAGACACGAAGGTTCTATAAGATGTGTGCGATGCTTGCACTTATGTGTATAAATAACACAGTAAATATGTTCAAATACTACTTTAAAAATACATTTCTGAAAACATTGTTGCTGAGGTCATGAGTTAAAACTAAATACAAATTTGACCCTACAGTACCTGAATGGGTCATTTCTCTAGTCTTCATGGGTTGTGTATCAGAATTATTTCTATGAATTGAGCTAAAACACAGAAAAGGTCACAGTAATTTTACATCACAGCTGTATCTAAGTATGAAAAAAATATTATAGAAGGCTGTTCTACCCCTCTGCTTTGACAGATGAGCACCAGTTACTATGATGAGCAATAGCTAAGCCCTGCTTCTGAAGTGCTGGAATGCAGCTTACACTTTTCCATGGCAAAGCAGGGAGTTCACACTTGAAGTGAAGCATGCCATAAATATTAAGACAGTTTTCTTTTTTATTGCACAGCTAAGATTGCCAGAAAAGCTCAGAAGCCAGCAGATAACCTGGCTTGACTAAACTACTGGAGAGGATAAAAATTTTTCCCAGTGAATTTGCTTATAGCATCAATCAGTGGAAAATCTGTCTCAGTGTTTGCCTCCATGCTAGTAAATGAAATGTAGTCATGCCATAGGTCTGACACAGGTACGTAGTCATCCATACCATGGCCATGGTTCCTGGTATGTGTTGATTTAGGTCAGATAGTGTACTAGCAGATGAATCCCAGACTTTTTTTAGGATGGACTAGAACCCATTCCCAATAGGAAGTTTCCGTGAACTACCTTACAAAGAGGGCATTTGGGTATTTTTCATTAAATAATATTTTTATGTTGCAACTCTGGACTTTTCTCTGGACTACTTTTGTTTTAAAAGTAAGCAGTTTGTCCCAGGAAGCATTTTTGGTCGCCAGCAGAAAAGGAGGAGGAAAGGGTGTCTAAAATGACAGCATGTCCAGAGGGAAATCTTCCAGCCTCTACCCTGGCTCTCTATAACAGTTCAAAGTGTGCTTTTCCTAGGCAAATGAAGGTTGTTGTATCTTTGTAAATAGCCTTCCTCGAGTCATGTGCATGACCCAGTGCTCTATGGGAAATGGCCAACTGTGCCAGCTGTTTGTAACCAGGCATGACAAATCTCAATCCAAGGCCACGGACCCCTGTGAGTCAGCTAACCTGACCCATCTCCCTACCCTGAATGATGAAAGAGTTCCTGTTCCCACTCTCAGTGCTTGCATTTGCCAGAGCTAGCCCCGTGCTCCTACAATTCCTCTCCCTATCACACTCAGGAGGGCCCTGACGGGGATGGTGCTTTTAGAAGTGCTCATCATGACAGGCACCAGACCCAGCCCTCAGCTATGTAATGGTCTTATTTATGTTTTATAATATTGGATATGTTGGTCACAAATTGAAATTAATAAACTGGTGCATTCCAAATAGGAGATGAACACATACCTAGCCCAGGATAAACATCTCAGGAGCAGCAGCATTGCAACACTGGGTGCAGCAGCAGTCCCACTTTTACCAGTCATACTGTAACACACAAAATCTTGTTTATGGGCTAAGAGGAAGCACACTATACATATATGCATACACAGTCAACAATTTCTTGCTCATATACCTGAAAGATATTTAAGAATTTAATCAGTAGTAATCCATGTCCTGTTTTATAACATAAAATAAAAGTAAAGTAAGTTAGAATGTTTCTTTATGGAAAAAATCTCAATAGTATGGCTGAAATTGTAATATACACACTTGTTAGTTTCCACCCCCTCTCCTGGTGGTATGTTCATCTAACCACTGCTTTTCTGATCCTAAGGCAGGTGGTTTCATTCTGGTGGTGATGGTGCTTTGTGGTGAATTACCATCATCTGAAGTCTTTTGGCGAATGGATTCTGATGTTCATATCGTTGGTTTCTTTACCTTACTCTGGTATCCACCTTTCTTTCCTGTGTTTTCTAACACCTTGTGGTTCTTCATGGGTCTGCAGCTCTCTATTACACCTGCATCCAAGCATATTGTATATCATTGCTTTTATGTGTGTTAAATATTATTCCTCTGCTTTCTTTGTTACTCTATTCCTTAACTGATCATCATTTGTAGCTGAGGGGGCTTTATGATCAAGACCATCACATGCCTGCACTGCACTATGTTGCATCCAGTGCCTCTCCTTTTCAAAGTCTCTGTTATCGTCCTGGACTTGTATTCCTTTTGTTAGAGTCACAAACCTATCATTCTCTACAGAATAATTGTTTGTTACCACTAGCTATATAAAACTGTGGTTGTACCACACAAAGATAATGAGGAAAACAAATTAGACACAGACTACTGGTCAGTTAGAGAAATTACTGTCACAGCTAAAACAAATAACTGCAGGCAGGCCATTAAATGTTCAGATTTAGCAGGCCTGACAAGACTTTTTCCTGAAGACTTACAAATCCACTGCAAATTTTATGGTCTGTTACTGTTAACTCTCAGTGGTAACACCACATGGCTGTGATCCTGTACTTTCATTATATGCAAGAGCACTTATAGCCTATATATTAAAGTACTTAAGATATACTAATCTCTAATATATTCTAATGCCTATATACATCAATAAGAACTGGAAATACTATCTGAAGCACAGTGTTGGCAACTAAAGCATGATGATCTGTGGGATGAGTAGGAGTAGAAACATGTCTTGCTGCCAGGTTGGTGAAATGACACAGGTTATATCTCAGTACAAGGTAACTACTCTCTGTGGGCAGGGGTAAGACTAGAATTGGCATTACTTCAAAGGTTAAAATATTTCTTAATGTTTTTTGCAATAGTTGCTGCTATTTTATGATCAAATAAATGCTGGGAAAATATACCTACATATTACTCTGTGGGGAAAAAAGGGTCACCCTTGAAACTGGCAAAAAGTCTTTCATAGTGTTTTCTCTTTGGTTTCTGTTTATTCATCTCTTTATAGTTATGGATATCAATTGGAAGATAAAGAAGTATCTACCATGACTTCCATGGCTGCCTGAGAAACTGTACATAATACATGACATAGGCATGAACAGCCAGTATTTCCCAAGTTCTGTGTTTCTTTAAGAAGGGATGATATAGTAAAATTTTCTTGTAATGCAATAGGGAATATTGTTTAATGGCTAAGCCTGAGAAGGGACTTCTATATCATTCTCTTTCCTCACATGAGGAATCTATAGAAGAGCAAGGCTTTTCCTCAGACAGGAGGATAAGAAAAAAATATTTCTATTTGCTTCTGGTTTTTGCAAAATAAACAACTGGATCCGCCTGAGTCGGTTTTGGTTTTTGCAAAAGTTGAATTCTGAATGGTAATCTGTCCATATTTTGTATGTAAGGAAAAATCCCTGCACACAGATATTCTCTCTCTCCAGGACTCTTCCACTGGTTGTAGTCCAGTACCGTAAAGCAGGGCTAGAAGATTGATTGTGTTAGCCAAATGAATTAAATTTAGCAGTCCTGATCCAAGAGTTTGTGTTTGAGAATCCCACTGCATAGCTAATGCATTCATTCTTGTAGAAAGGTCTAAAGAGCCTGGAAATTTGTGTTTTTTCTGCTTCATTTTCTGACCAGTGAAATAGTTACAGTGAAATAGACTACTCAGAAAGTCAGGATATCTTGGAGATGGAAAACCAAAAAACACCTGGGACAAACGTCCAGAGTCTGATCTCATCTTCGTCTATTGGGCATGCAGTCTGTTTGCAAAATATGATGCAGTTTGACTGCTCTGTTAAAAAGACAATTGGGATTGGAATAACAAAGGTGTGGTAGAATAGAAATTACCTGAATTGTTTGAGTAGTTTTCACAGTGCTTTCCTAGGCTGTGCTTCATTTAGCAAAGTGCTTGGTTCAGTGTTTCTTGCACCATTTCTCCCGATTCATTCACACAGAAAAAGTAATTCACATAAACACGGAAATGTGGTAACAGAACCATAGCAGTCTGCTCACATGTGGAAAGGCAAAAGCCATCCAAAAAGTTTTCTAAACTGTTGTGTATTTTCAGGTTTGTTGTGGTTTTGTTTTACTTTGGAAGGGGGAGGGGTGAGGAAGATGGATTGGGGATTTTGTCTTTGTTTCTCTGTTTCTTTTTTTAAATCTGCAATTTACTAGTTGCAAAAATAGATGCTTGAGAACAATTAGGTGGAAAATACAAAACATATAGATTAATTCATTGTTCTTCTTGTAAACATCCGGTGGGTTATCACATCCTGGAAAAACCTCTCAGTTTCACTTCATACGGAAGTTGTGCTAGTTCCCTTGCACTGGCAGACCACAGTTGATTTGCATGCACATACTAGAAACTCATCTTTCTCTGTAGTCAGATATGTAAATAATAAACACACCTAGAATGGGAAAGTTAATATTTTCATGTTATTAGCCATTAACCATTGCTTTTTTTTTTTTTTGCAACTTAATCAGAAATTAATCAGTGAGCAGATAATTGTGATTTGCACTCAGGTACATGTTCGAAAAATACTGAATTGAGTCTTGCTCCTCTGGATTACTTTCCTTTATAATATGTACACAAAACCAGATTTAAGGGACATAAACCATTTATATTATGCAGGTTTGCCTTCTCTTCTTTTTCATCTTGACTTCTCAGAACATCTCTTTCTCCAACTCATCTGCAGAGCAGTAAACCTTCATTTAGAAAAATACAGATCTTTAAGTCTCCTATTTCCTACTTCTATGATAGTATTCTAAACAGACTGACTCTGATTAGGAAATAATAACCTACTTTATGCCCACCACAGGAATTGGGTTATTTAGATTCTCTAAAAGAAATGCTCACACCTAATACCATTAAGCTTAATTCAAGCCCTCTAGATAATTAAGCAGTTTCACTTTTCAGAGTCAAAAGAACAGGGAGTGTGATGAAGGAAAGAGAGAAAGAAAGGAAGGTAAAAGGAAACGTTTCTTTAATTTTGTACTATGCCTGTATCTATATTATTTGTATACATACATAATATTATATTTTATATGTATACTGTGAAAGGATGCTCTTAGGAAAAGAAAATAATTGTAACATGCGAATTTACAAATTGGCAGAAGCTGGATATTCAGATAAGAGGTACCAGGTCTTAGATGTCATCTTGATGTTTACAGACTGTCTCTTGGACTTTGATCTTCCTCACTTTGGTCAACTTGTATTGTGCCAGATTAGTCACTCCTTTGTTTAAACATCCTCAAAAATAGTGGTATGAAATCTATGAAGGGCACATATGCCTCAGTTAAATATTTAGCATTATTTTTATGTGTACTTGATTAACAGATGCAATGGCTTGTGGCTCAGCATGCAGCCAAATTTTACTCAGATATTTTTCACACATTTTAAAATATTCACCTTCAGTACTTTAATTAATATTATGCTTTGCAGGTCAGAATAATTTAAACTTTTTAGGTAAAGAGGCTTGAAATATAATTTTAAAAATCCTTTCTCTATTTTTTAAAGTTGTGCGAATTCAGAGGCAATCTGCATAAATAGAATTTAAATAAAAATCCCTAAAATCTGAGGAATTATCAGATTGTCTAAAATACCTCACTTAAGTATTCAGCTTAGGAAAAAACCTTATTCTTTCTGTAAGACCTCTTCTTAAATAATTTCTGGGTAGCCAGAAATCTCCAAGCTCTTTTTTTAAGCTATGAAAACTAAGAAACACTTAATTTCATTTGATTCTCCTTTACATTCCTCCCATTCTTCACGTACTTTCTACAATATCTTCAGACTACAGCATCAGATGACATCTTAATTGTAAGTTTCAACTAAATTAAAACATCCTTAAAAAGAAAGTACATAAGACATTTCATGGAAATGAGGATGATGGTTTCATGGCCCGTGATCTGGGCTGCCATGGTAGACTGTGCTAATCAACAGGAAAAACTCTGCATTTCTTCTAAGTAGTGTCTTCATTGTAGAGAGTGTTACAGTCACTGCTACAGATATAGAGTCAAAAACTGTGGATTGATGAAGAACAAAAATTATCAGTTGGCTTTGGAATTTACAGCATGTGTAAGTCATTCACTGCATCAGGCTATGAATGTGTCATTTAAAGTCTCATAGCTTTAAAACTTCCATTTTGACAGTTTTACAAGATTTGTTGACTCCTATAAAAAAGTGGTCTTTTCAAAATTTGTCCTATAATCAGCAGCCCTCATCGTAATGCAGTTTTTCTTGATGGACTTGTGTGTTCTAACAACTGTTCATAACTTCTTTATACTGTGTTATGGAAAAGAGATTTTATGGCAGTTTTAGATTTCAAAGTTACAATTAGTTCAGCTGATATTAAAAAGTCTGTGCCAGTTTAAGATCAGTCAGTGACTCAGAAAAAAAACACTCTCTTTCCTTTTAATTTAATGTTAGGATAAGCTGGAGATCTAGCACTGAAGTAAACTAAAATATTTACATTAAAACCCACTGTTCCGGTACACATTTCATATATTTCAAAATGACTTAAAGTTTTATGCAGATTGTAAGCAGAGCAAACATTTATTTAGAAACTAAATGGGAACTATCTCACAACAACAGTTTAATTTTGGTCCCAGACTCCTTTAAAATCATACATATATCAATAATAAGAAATAGAAGACAATTGTAAGATTTTTTTATGCAAGTCTTATTATGGAAAAGTCATTTTTGTATTTTAATTTTATTATAAAAAAGTATAAGTACTTTGGTATTTGATAGAGAGGTGTGGTTCCAGGAGTTAGCACTGAAGTTTCTTCATAGGTACTCTAAAGGCATTGTTAAGGAGATTTTGAAACAGCATCACCCCACTCCTTTGAAAATACCTTTGAGATTATTTCAGTGGCACCTTGCTGATGTTGCAACAAAGAAAATAGTTAGGTCAGAGACATTAACATTCCTTTGGCTATGCTATTTCTGTTGCATGACTAGACAACTGAGCCCATTAAACTAATCCGGGTCGGTGTTTTCCCCAGTTTGGCAGATCATGTGGATCCTTACAAATCCATATACAATGTACAACAGAACCAAGCTTCTTTTTTATTCCTCCTTTCTTCTTTTCTAACAACAGCTTTGTTATCACATAGAACTTAAAGTGTGAATTCTGTAATGTGGCTTAAACTTGCTCAACTTTGAGCAACTTTGCAGTGTCACAGGACTCAGCAGGAATTTTTTATGTGCTTAAAATGAGGCTTTAAGCCTTGCTAAATTGAAACTTCACCTGGCATTTTTATGTGCTGGATTGAACCTCAATGTGTGCTTGTTTCAGTCAAATTAACACCTGACCTCTAGCAGCAGGTCAAGAGAGCAGTGATGATGAAATCAAACTGTTTTTATTGGTGTTTTGGAAAAGTCGTCTGCAGTCTTGACTACCTGTGTTAAAGACAGTGCTAGTGTAGCTATGTAGCTGCTACTTACTTGGGACATCAATTATGCACAGCTGTTGCTATACTTTAAGTGATTCAATGTAATATTATGGCCTGGTCCCTTTTTAGTTTTTCCTCACTTACGGTAATAGAAAAATCTTACATAAGCTTCTGAAGTGTTATCGCTAGATCTGGCTGCACATTGGCACATAGAAACAGTACTGTCAACTCTTTCATGCATTGGAGGGACTTTTGATACCTCCTTTCCCCTAATATTGGTGTATTAATCAATTCTGTAGATGTACTCTCTTGATTCTATCTGGTAATTTATCAGGGATGTGTTTCTTGATTTTTCAGAGCTCCTTGAGGACTAATAGGATTATACTTTCAAATGTTCACTTTTCAAGAGTGCTTTCTAATATTTAGAGCAGAGGATAGCCAATGGGTAATCTTAAATTTAAATTCAAACATTTACTTTTGAAATGTTGTATGAGATAGCCTTTCTTTCCTTTGATTTAATTTCTCCTAGTACAGACTGCATAATAGAACTATATAAATATGTTTTGAATTATAAAAGCAGTAGAATGGTCTGGATGATCATGCTGTGAGAATGCAACCATTCATATTTATGAGAGATAATGCACTGTCTCAGAGTCCTGGCTCATCTGAGGCGTACTGACCCTCTTTGACCACAATTAGAGAGAATGTAATGTGTTTCAGTAAACCTTCAGCGCCATGGTAAGAAGACACTGGATCATTTTTCCCTTGTTGCCACTTCACCAGCAGCTCTCCTGATATGTCTGTCACTCATCACATGCCAAAGCCTTTCACAATTTTCTTTGTCACACCAGAAACTGTTTCCTTCTGTCCTGTTCAATCTGAACTCTATCTGTGAATGAGTACAGTAATGGGTACCTGTTTTATGGACACAACAACCTGTTTTCAGAAAATATACTTTGGCCCAGACAATGAAAGTTTTCCCTAAGTGCCTATGCAGAATTGTCCCTATTCCACCTTCTCTGTCTTCTCAGCTGCACTTGCACAATACACTGACAGGAGAGGCATCCTCTAGCAAAGTACCTTGTCTCTCAATATGCTGCTGGTCCTGGCAGCTGGAAAATTACCAGGCCTTAAGGCTGGAATATTTCTCTTATTAACCTCTTGCACTTTTTTCTGGATTTCAGTTGTGATCTTATTCAAGCAGCTAATGTCTTCTCAGCTTCTCAGCTGCTGAAGTCAGAGGTTTACAATACCTAGGTGGGACTTGAAGTAATTTTCAGATGAGCCAACATTAATTTCTATTTCAGGCTTTTCTGGAGAAAGCAGCTGCCATTCAAGTCTGAGATGAAATAGACAAAAAGGCAAAGTGGGTAAATCACATTCCAGTAGATGCTAAGAGATGAGATGTAGCATTTTTCTGTGTGTCTGCAAGGCAATAGCCTTTTAGTGCATTATCCAGGTGATCTGTGGTTTCCAAATCCATTTTCATACATCACTATCAAGAATCCCACTTGAGGTGGTGAAAAAACAGCAAAAATGACAGCTGGGAAGTGAGCACTAAATCCCAGTTTTTCAGTTACAAAGATTATCACCTTCAACCTTTGCGACAAATTAAACATCTAATAATGGCCTTCAGTAACATTTGACTGGGTAATAAATCATTATGTAAAAAAAATGATATTAATTTCTTTTTCTCAGCTGCACTGTTCTAGAGCAACTTCTACCTTCTTGACTGACCACATGTCAGTGAGTGAATATTGCATTAAGTAGGCCATTACACTGGTCCACCATGGCAATTCCTGTGTTCCTATCACATTTTAGTCTCAGATCTGTATTCAGTCTGGATGGGAATGCAAATCTTTGACAGATTTTTTTTTCTCCCCATTTATAGAAATGTTATTTCTTCCTTTAGCTACCAACTTACAGTGCTGAATAAGAGACAGAGACCTCACAGGTACAAGAACCAGGATGACATGTAAATTTTGCGTGCTTGCTGCAGTACAGTCTGAGCCCTATCTCTCTCAATCAGTCTGTGTCTTAGAGGTTCACCTGCAGAATATAGCATTAGGTAAGAGGGAAGAAACATGAGAAACACAGAATCAAAGAAGAAACATCTGCTGCATGTTTTTCCAATGTTGCAAGCCAGCGGTTATGATGAGTGTTGAACTCAGTCAACCCTTGCTTACTTAGCAAGTATGAATAGCAGATGCCTCCCAATGCTTAGAGCTCTGGTGGATTCTGATTATATGTAATCCAAGATCAGTTTCATATATGCCTTATTCCCTTGATAGTCTCAGTTTCTTCTGGCTGCAGTAATCTGATGGTGGAGTACCCTCAATATTCTCACAATCAGGAAGGCCTCTCAGGGCTCATTTTCTCTAAAGGAAGGGACAGAAGAGAAAAAACATTGTTAGAAAATATAGGGAAGTGAATCTCAAAAGAAGCATAGTTTAGGACATGATTAGTCTTAAATGAACAGTTAAAAACTGGAGTATAATCCGGAGTCATGCCCTTGAAAATATTTCCTTACCTTCATTAAAATATGATAAAAAATTATTCATCCATGACTATCTTGCCATAACCATTTACAATTCATGTGTCATTGAACAGGATGGAAACATGAAAATATCAGTGTTTCAGGCCTGGAGGGACTGTATGGCCCTTCACTTACTGGAAAAGTTTTCAAGAAATTTTAAGTGTTTTCACAAGACCTTTCTTTTATTCTTTCATCCCCCTTTTTCAAAGTTTCTTATTTTCTTTGACAAATGCTCATAAGAAATCCACATTGAAGAAAAAAAAATTGTACTATTACAGATCATAAATTACATTATGAAGAATATCATATTTGCAACTGGTCCAAAATTGCTTGGTCCTCAAAATTATATACTCAGAGACTTCTGTCTTCTCATTGTTTCTGACACCTCACACGTATGCTCTGTTCCTTTCTGTCTTGTGTTATGGAACCAAAACCCTGTATTCTATTTCATCTATTGAAAGCAGCTGGGGAGATGTTTCTTTCTTTATCTCTTGTAACTCTGGGGGGAGGGGGGCAGGTGCCTTCTGATAATGGGCCAGCTCTTAAAACCAGGTGGGGCAGTGTTTCTTATCTCTTTGGATGATGTCCAAAGACCTGTCCTCCCTCCAGGGGGATATTCTCTGCTAATGGGCCATTAAGGCTCACCAAGGACATGACACTTTCCATCATCCCATTGTGAGATGTTCCACCCAGTGGGGGGANGTCTATAGGCAGATTGTAGGTGCTTTAGAGAAACAATTTCATTTCTGGAATCAGTTTTAACAGGACTTAGCACAGAGTGCTTTGACGATAGCTCTTGTGAGAGCAATAACTTTAAAATCATGATTTTCTTTTAAACCACTAAATTTAAAATTAAGTCTCAGAATTATGTGCTCCAGACAGGACTTATAGACTGCGTGTAAAATCTGAATGCAAGTTCTTGGGGAGTGGTTCTAACATGGACACTTGAATATGTGTCATGACATCACTGTCTAACCATTCATGTGTGGGTAATGATATCTGATCTGCACAGCTGGCTGGGAAGTCAGTTTTTGTGGGTCCCAAATCCAAACTTACCCTCTTTCCAATGGTAGGTTCATGTGTCTGTCCCAGTAAAAAATTGGCCTGCCTCCTATTTTTTTTATTATAGTATCTGAAAATTAATTGTTAAAAAAGCTAACCCACCCCAGGCAGTGGTCTGATTGGTGTTTTTAATGTACTCTGTGAGAACAGAGGTGGTACAATGATCAGTCTTTTGTAGCACTGAGAAATACTCCAGAATATTAACACTCTGACCCTCTATAGAGAAAGGTACAAAGAGCCTCAGTATTTCCTAAAGTTACTGCTATATGCCAATTGTCATCAGATACTTTATTTATAATTAAGATATCATATACTTACCGGTGGGAATAACATAGAAATTTACCAGTATGTACAAAAGGGAAAATCAGATGTTGTCCCTGTTGCTAAAACCAAGACTTTAGGACACCACTCCTTTACTTTTGGGATACTAGGTGTTTCTTTACGAAATTGAAAGTCTCATGAATGCCAAATGCATTCAACAGTAACTTACCATTGTCAGTCACAGAAATAAGCAGTTACATAGCTCAAAGCCCAGACATCAGCTTTCACACCTGAGCTCAGCTGGAGTTTGCCCAATGGAGTGAGCCATGCTGGAGCTGTCAGGGATGGTGATGCAGGGCTTCCCAGCAAGGAGAGGCAGGAACATAGCTGGCGGTGCAGCTATGTCTATCCTTCTGGAGCTGATGCTGGACCAAAACTGTTCAATGCTCTGATGTATGTGCAGCCTGGTGCAACAGATAGGCCTCCTAAGAAACAGAGATAAAACCTCCTAAACATTAACAGGTCACTGATCCCTTTTCTAGGGGTTAAACTACCACCCGCAGGTTTGGTGACCAATGTCAAAGGAGCAGAAGAACTTGATTCAGAATTTAGTTACAGTAGTTCATTTTAGACAGTTTATAGCAGTATACCCATCTCTTATCAACCAGTCTGCCAGTATACCCATCTTCTAATACAAGAATTTCTGTATGCATAATTCCTATTTATCTTCAGCAAATACATGTGCTATGTAGGACACAGCTGCTCTATGTTTTACTAGAATTCTTCTTTGCATTTGCTAAAAAAGTCACAGATATAATGTGGAGCCACCAGGCAGACTGCATAACCAAATGGCATGGCTAACATAAAATAATAGGGTCTGAAGAGAACCTTGTGAGGTGAGAAGTGAAAGTAGGACAGTACTAGTAGTGTACCTTCTACGGGTTTACCAAAGATATCTAGAAAAACTACATGGCAAGGATGAATTGTGACTTCTGAAATATAGGAGCAAAAATCTTTTTAATGAAATTCGTTGAACTTCTTCAATTCCATTCTTACTGCATTCTTTGTCTTTTTGCAGTGGTTGTCAGAGGAGTCATTATTACTACAGAGAAAACTGGTTTTACTCAAATCATCCTCTTTATCTAAGAATATCAAACTGCTTTTCAAATCGAACAAAGTCTCCCAAATAAATATGCCATGTCAAGATCATTATTCAGATATTGTGTGAGGAAAGGGAAACATGATGGTATTGGGTATTTTGCCTAAGGTAGCACATAATGCTTGTAGTAAGATAAAATTAGAAGTGATATTTTCTGACTTGCTAGCATAATTATTACCCTCACACAATTCATTTTTATAGCAGCTAAATGTTAAACTCTGTGCTTTTAAATGTTCAGTCAGCATACAGATTAGGTGAGCTGTGGAAAACAGCTGTTTTAAACACACGACTATTTAACAGTAGATATTCAGGTAAATATATAAACAGAAATATCTTTGGCTGTGTACTTTTATCACATTATTTCCTTTTTCTGAAATGTTCAGTGACCATCCACTGTGCCTTATTCTTGACAGACCACAAGACAGTTTATGTATATTCTGCACTTAGTCAACAAAAAAGGATGACTGACTTCCAACTAAGGAAAAAGTTAATGCTTTAGAATTTTACAAACTACCTCTAATAATTAAAGATATAAATGTGAGCTTGTTGCTGTCTCAGCTGTAAGATACTGCCTTTCAAAGAAATCTAGAGAATTTTTACATTTAATAAAGAAGCAGGAAGAGCAACTGTAAAACATTTAATGCTTGAAGAATTTTTGCTTCAAAAAGAAACAATAAGATAGGGGTTTTTTTTAAATATAGGATTGGTTTTAGTTAATTTGTAGTTAAATATACTGTTTAAAGCAATTCAGAGGGTTGACTGTAAATATAGCATTGTCTGGTTGGGGAGGGAAAACACCCAGTTGGAAATAATTTTTTTGAAGAAGTCCTGGAAATCGAGTTATTTTTATGGAATATGGTCCTAGATGAAGAGACACTGAACCTTGAGACTGTGGTGGGTTGATGTCTGGCCGCCAGACACAGGCACAGCTGTTCTCTTACACCCCCTAACCGACAGGAGAGATGAAAATGCTCATGGACCAAAGAAAAGATAGGGAGATCATGTACCATGGTCTGTCACAGGAAAAACAGACTTTATTTGGTGAAAAGTAATTTAATTTTTTTGTCAACTAATAGATTTGGATAGTGAGAAATAAAGACCAAATCAAATTCAAAGGCCAAATCTTCATCTTTGAAAACTAGATATCTGAACTGAAAAATATGTCCTTAAATTTTTTTCTGCATCTAATCACAGCTGACTTACACACTCGACACATTGAGCAAGTGCACTAGAAGAGAGGATGGACTGATGGCCCCTCTGCCCAAGGTCCCAGGTATGGTTTCTGGAAGGAAAAGCATTTACAAATTGCCTACTTTGGCCAAAGATTATTTATGATACTAGATCATGTGGGTGTATTATCTTAGTGGAGGGTTCTCATCAGTAGTATTTTCTCTTTCTGCGGTAACATAGAAGTCTTTTACATCATTCTAAGATTAAAAACAATTTTTTTCCTCCTTTATATGCTTTCGTATCTGTGGTTTGGACACTTTATATTTTTTTAATATAATTGGAATATAGCATTCACAAGCACGGAAAGGCTGATGTCCTGCTAAAAGTTTTATTTTTAAAGTAAAACATAGGAATTTAAAATCTTCATCTCCTATTAAATTGATAATGCAAATCATTATGTAAAATAAGAGTATTTTTTTTTTTTTTTTTAAAAAAAAAATTTTTTTTTTTTTAAAAGGGATACCCTTTTT
>VWYO01010017.1:93450-113578 GCA_013400275.1 Rhadina sibilatrix
AGGAGACATTAGGAGTTTTTAAAGTTGGTTTTTGGTTTTTTGGTGTTTGTTTGTTTTTGTTTGTTTGTTTTGGTTGGTTTTTTTTCCTGCCTGGTATCTGCTTGTTCTTTAGTTAATCAAGCGAATGTATTTTCTTTTGACATATTTGATCTTAAATTTCATGAGATAGATATAAGAGGTGAAATTAGCTTCCTAGAAGGGAATAATGGAGAAATTATGAGAAAAATTAAAATAATTCCCATGCAGGTGATACGTAGTTCAGCTATTTAATAATTGGTTTGGTTTTTTTTTTCTGAGAATGCATCTAAACTGTTCTTCTTGTTCTAAAATAAATTAATCTTGAGGTTGCTTCCCTGAATTCTGTCCAAAGTCTCCTGAAATGGAAAGGAAAGTTCCCACTTGAGTACCGTGGAAATTTTATCAGGTTTAGGGGTTAGTGGAACTTTTCTTAGTGTTAGAAAATTATTACATCATTTGGTATGAGAAGTAAACTCCATTTCAGAGAAACCAAGTCTACAGTAATTGCTAGTAAGTTGGAGGTCAAACTTGGGTTATGGCAGCAGAGCAGCAGGAAAAATGTTTCTCCCAGCCAGTTCTGTCAGATACTTAATGGTCTCTGAACATTTTCTCTCACAATTCTATTGTAAGCAGTTTCTCATAGTGATGGAAAAGCAAAAAAACAGGTTCTGTAATATTCCTACAAAATCTGAGAGGGCTGAAGTGCTCTAGTATTAGCTCGTCTGGTGTCTACTTGCCTAAACACCTCATTAGCAGTGGCATAAAATAGCAAATTATTAAAAAATCACAAGTTACAACATTTTTAAATGCTGCCATAGTAAAATTAATAAAATGGAAAGGCTCAAATGAGTAGTTTAAATCTTCTCATTTCAATGTCTGCTTCTTGGTTTTCTATCATTGTGATGAACATTAATGATGTAGTGAAAATTTGTAATCCTTTCTATTATAAGGAACCCAAACTACTACCCACCTTTAATGTCTGCTCTACCCAGAGAACTATAGAATAAACTGGTGAAATTTCAGATAACACTCCAAACTGAGCATAGAGAGGAGAGCAGCACAGTATGTGACTGAAGAAACATCACATGGTACAGCAGAGAAAAAGAAGGACAAACTAAAAAACATCCTGATCCTGTCCTCTTCTTCCCCATAGAAACCCCATGGCTACATGTGGAGAGGAAAGTTTGTCTAAAAGAGGATCCTAATACAAATTAACCAGATATTTCTGATAGGGATAACAGCTCGTATATGCCCTTATGTTTATTGACAAGTTTCAATATCAATGATGTTATGTTTGGTAAGAAATAGAAGTTGCATCATACCATGAGTGTATTTGTAAAACAGGAACCAAATTTTCAAACCTGAACCTGCATAAAAACGTCTTTATCCCCAGAGGGAGAGACAGAGTGTCCAGGGTAACATATTCCCTGGTTCCATGTTAGGGCCCTCACACCATCCTTGTTCATCTGAATTTTTTCTTATTTTTTTCTAAAACAAAGGTTTTCATATTTTAACTCCATCCCTAAACAAAAAAAAAAAAAAAAAAAGAAAAAATATTTTATAGGTTTTGATTTTGAAAAGAATGCACAATTTGTCTATTCCACCAGAAATGTTTTCTTAAATTGAATTACTTTAAATAGAAAAAAAAAAAAAATAGTCACAAAACCCCTATCTGTAAAGCCCTCAGATCTCTAATATTTACTTTTGGGGTTCTTTACTCTCATCTTTATGAAGAAAAAAAATCTTGATTAAAGTAGGGTCAAGCTTAGTGACCTTGTTAAGGACCAATTGGTTCACAAATGGGTTTAAAGAGAAACTGCTGCTGCGCACAAACTGTTTGCTATTAATCTTAAGATACCCAACATTTCCAGATTATCAAAGTAAAAGCAAAGAGGTGATTTGACCATTGTGTGTTACAATTGCTTCTACATGGAAAGGGTTTGTCAGTCAGGACATTCTAAATCTTGCTGAAAAAGTCATAAAAAAATTAAAGGGCAAAAAGTCAAGTTGGACAAATTTAACCTTTAAATAAAAGGAAAAATCCTGACAGGTCTTTGAGGAGCAATTAGACATGAGGAACAGTTTATGGAGAGAGATAATAAAGTCATTGTAAGCTGAAGTCTTTAAAACAGAGATGTCAAATGTCATCTCTGAACTTAAATATAGGGTACATTTCTGCAGCTTCTAAAAGATATTATCTGTCTGTGTATCACTTGGAGCTAAGGGAAGAAAGTGGGTAGGGAAGAGCTAATTCATGGTGTTTTCTTTTGACCACAGGGTCTGCAAGATGCTGAATAGCCCAGGTGGCCCTGTCTGGACTTTGGGGAACAGAATTTTCTGTGTGGCCTTCAGTGTTCTCAGGGCACTTGAAGCAGGACAATAACACATTATCTGTGATCCAGTCTAAACACTAACCCTATCCTCATTCTTAAGTCCATGTTCCTTTCTCATTGTCTCACTGTTCCCTTAAATTCTGTTTTCTTTGCTGAAAAACAACCCACTTTCAATAGAACAATATGAGCCAATATCTACTAACAAAAACAGTGAGGAAAAAAAAGTTTTATTTCAGCTCCACTTAATTATGTCTGGTGAAACTGCTAATTTCTGAGGCCAAACTAATGTCATATAGTTCTGAATTCTGCAAAGTACTGACTGGTCTGATTTAACACACTGAATATTAAGTCACTGTATATTTTAGCCAATGTCAGTGAGACTAATTATTGCTTTATTATTGCAAGCAGTACGCAACACTGTGAAGGAAGAAAATATCTAAATGAAATTGAATTTTTACTGTGGTCTAGAGCTCCTTTACATACTTGTCAAATTTCTTTTCTTCAAACCCTCAAGCAATGTTCATGGAATAAATAACTGAGAATTCACAATAAATGAACCTTGCACTCACTAGAGGCTGAAAACAGCTTCTAAAAGAAAAAAAAATATATTTTCTTTGGAAATTTGCCTTGGTCAAACTTTGAAAATAACAAGCCTGTGTATAAAGGGGAATATACAACATTACCAGGACCACTACTTTCTGTCTCAGCATTTCCCCAGACTATTTCTATTACCAGGAGCTCTCTTTTCTGAAGAGTGTGAGAAGTATGCCACACATCTCAACACTGGTTAATATTTGCTTTTGTAGTTCTCTTATCTGAAATGAAGGATTCCTTCAGCAATGTTTGTATTGGAGTGAGGATATATCTTTCCAACACGAAGGTTTGAAAGCAAAGTCTATTATGTGCTGGTCAGGAAACTGAATATAAGTACTCCTTGAATTTGTTGTCACCTGACATTAATGTATTTTTTGGCCTTGAGTTGATCCACTAGACTCACAATTAATTTTTTAGATAACATAATTTTACTTACTTTGTGGCAAGATTAACAGCTAAGTTTATTTAATGCTAAATGATGGTGATACCAGTCATTCGCATACCAAATATATAAACATTCACCAAATGATTTTCCAGAATATTTCTATTCCTTATAAAATGTATTTATTTGATGGGATCCCACATAAATTCCCAAATGATGTAAGAATATATTTTTCTGAAAATTCCAAAATACAACACCAGACACTGTATCCCATATCTTACATTTCTGAACGATAACAAAAATGCTTGTGTTTCCCAAAGAGTGTTGTGAATTATGTCTCTCTTCTCTATTCATTTTTTTTGTGAGGGTGGATGTGTGAACTCTCACAACAATGTTTATGAAAGTTTCAGTAAGCAATCAGGGTGATATTTTTCAATATTTTATGCCAAATCTTCCAGCTATGCACTATATCAAGGCTGGATAGATCAAGGGGGAATTATGTAATGCTTCAGAATAAATTCCTGTAATGAAATGCAGATCACCCTTGGTAACTTCTCTGTTGAAAAAAACCCTGTGTAAGCCAAATAGAACCAATAGAATGTTTGTTAGAAAAAAAAATGAAAAAAAAAAGGCACCTCTATCAGTCATTATCCTATTTCTACTGCTCTAACAGCATGTTACAACTTAAGCTCTAGCTCTTTCTTCTTCTACAGTTCCAAGAGTTAGTGTTCTCTTATTAACTGATATCTATATTTTAATGATTTTGTGAGGCACAGCCTTTTGTTTATAAATTTGGGGTTGCACACTGCAATCCAGTGGTCTATCTGGGAGGTGCTAAATCATAAATTTTCATACTGAGACCAGTCAGTCACACTATTTTTTTTTTTTTTTTCTTCCCCCAGAATGGACTGGCTGATAGAAAAACAGGAAGCAAAGTTAAGCCTCTTCTTTATTTTTGTAAACTATTTTCTTAGGACTAGTTTCTTGGAATTAGATGGCACTTGCCTTTTCAGCAGCTGACACTCCAGCCCTTTGTATGAAGACTGTTAAGAAACCCATGCCTTCCTTTCCATCTCATACCATCCCAGTGAGAACAGGGGGGAGCTGTTAGTTAGATCCAGTGCTGGGCTCTGCCTCTTCTGCAGGTAAGCCCATGCTGCAAGATGGATCAGGTATCAGGATGTTAAACTGTTGTACTAAAAGTTTTGCTTGTGAAAAGTTCTGCTCTCCAGATCCTCCTGGAGGAGGAGCCACAGGTGCTGTGGTACCAAATAGTGTAAAGGAATGATTCTTTGAACCTCATTTTTGTACCCCAGTGTTGCTTTATCCTGCATGGCTGGTGCAGCCTGCCAATGCATTTTTAAGAGAGCAGTGAGAAGTCACATTTACACATACAGCTGTTTCTTCTGTGGTTACAGCCTGTGTTTTGAAAATTTCACAGCTGTTTCCAGTATGTGCTTGTCTGACACCAGCTACTCCTAAGAAAACTCCCTTCTTCTTTCACAGGTTCAGTGCAGAAGGCAACTACAGGATACTACAAATTTTCCAATTTTTCTTCCAGCACAGCTCCATTATGCCTCTATCCAGAATGCAGAGTCATCCTGAGCCATTTGCTCACCGAGGGAGGAAGAGGGATGAAACACATAATTGGAGCTTCTTGTACTAATGTATTTCTTGCAAGAAACTGAGGAGGGTCTGCTGCATTAATACAAATCTCTTAAATAATCTAAGAATCATCATCTCACATTCTGGGAGTTCCTGACAAAGTAACTCCATATTGAAACAAAACTAAAAGTTTTGTGTCTGGCTTACGTTTGCCCCATAGATATGTCCAAGAGAAGGGACAGAGAATGAAATCATCTCCTCAAATGCAACAGTGCCTAGCATGTGAATTTATTAAATTAGAATAGAGTCTTCTTCTTTCCTAAAAAATAATGTGTGTTAGAAATATATGTTTATGTGTGTATCTGCTTGTTATACTTCTGACATACCACAAGAAGACAGGAAAAATACAACACAGAGGTTCCCACTACCCTAAGAAATATGTTGCCTTGTGGCTTCTCAACAGGTTTAAGGACTGAGGAGAACTATTCTCAAAATTAATAGTTATTCATGCCTCAATGTTGCAATATGTAATATGGTGGTAATGATTCCAAGCACACCAGAAAAACCACGTATATAAACTGAAATAAAAAATTCTGTGTTTACACTCAAGGTTGTTTTCTTCATTTGTGCTACTTTTGTTTGCTGTTATAAATATCCCTTAGTATAGTCCTGTCCCTTCCTGACCTTTTCTTAATGGCCTTTTAAGAAGACACCTTTCTTACCAAAGCACTGGCTGTTTGCAATACCTCTGCAGGGCATGCAGTATTGGACAACAAAGTAAATTAGCCCAAATGGTGTAATAGTCTACACCCTAGGCAGAAATCTGCACCCACTGCACCAATCTATGGTGTTTTCCTCTATAGATGTGTCTGAGCTTTAAAAACATTAACTAAATATTTATATCATTGTCATGGTGAAACAACTGCCTTTTCCAGGCATCTGGCATGTCAACAAGATAATCCAAGGAATGACATTATTGAAAGTATCTGGAGATCCACTGCTTTGAAGAGATATTGGCAGAGTCAGATAGAGTAGTCCCTCTACCTCTCCACCCTCTTGGGCTGTATCCCAGGAGAGCTGCTCAGGAGAAAAGAGGATTCTCTATTTGGTAACAAGACAAAATTACCTTCACCACCGTTTACAGAAAACAGACTGGCTACTGTAACCAGACCAAACCAGCACAAAATCTGCTCAAAACACTTGGTGCAGCATTCAGCTTTGTAATGATTTAGGCCTCCAGGGAAGACACAGTGCAAGGATCAAACAATAAAACAACATTAGCTAAAAACATGTGGGTTAAGGTCATGGCTGGAAGAATATAATATCTTTTATACATCTCAGAAAAGTATAGAATCACAATATGCCCTCTGTAGAACACTCGATTTTTATATTCAAGTTAATCTGTGTCCATGAATAATTATGAATTATACTTACTTAGTTAATGCTGAGTCTGTGCTCTCCAGAGGCTTTTCCTTTTGCGGGGTTGCCCTAGAAATTGGACAAAAGAAAAGATGTAGGCAGGAACAAAAGACCTCAGCCAGCTGCCAGATTTGTTCAGAACAATACAGTGAGTGTGGTCCTAGAAAGGAAGAAATTGCCACTGCTCAGTTGGAGTCAGTTCTTTCATTCATTGTCAGAACAAGGCTTTCTAACAGAGTTTCTACACCCAGAGCAACTTAAAAAATATGAGAAAGTCTGTATTCAACCACACCACAGTACATCTAGCTAAGTACTCTGTAGATAGTAAATCCTTTGGAAAGGTTATAGGAAAGGGACCAGAAGCCACTGATGCTTCCTGACATTATTCTGTCAAACACCAACCTTTTACACCATTAGAAGAGCTCTTTGTATTAGGCTGGTGAGCGAGCTTAACTGTGAGTGTTGGGTCCATGATGCTTAACTGCAAGCATGCCCTGAGGTATGGTTTTGGCTGAGGTTAACTCTATCTTTGTGACAGTGCACAAGAACTGTGCAAAATTACTATATTGTGCCAAGGACTGTTCCCATTGGCAAAATGAAAAGGCCTGCATCAGGTCTGATTCCAGCATTCTGCAGCTTTCCTCTATCTTTAGTCCTGCATACAAAGCAACCCTCATACTGCACTGCAGGAAATGCCTTAAACTCCCTCATTTTCATGCAGTAAAATCATCTCTAGGAGGACTATAACCCTCTTTGGACATTGTTCATTTACAGCCACCCTCCAACACAAAACCTATTAAAATATTTTAGAACTACAGCAAATACCTGGGAAGAAATCTGGGACCAAGTACTGTGCAACTTGGGCCAAGTTCCCTGGACCTGACTGACCTCAGTATTCTGGCCCTGTTTGGGGGTGGGGGGAGAGGGGGCAGCGTTTAGCAGAATGGGAATATATTTTCATTTAAAAGTTCTCATTATAAAGTCTTCAGTGATTTTGTCCACTCGGTTTTTGAATCTATCTAAGATTTCACCACCTTTGACCATGCTGGAGTAGGGACTTCAGGATTTCATCTGTGGAGAACCACTTTGCCTTCCTTTGTTTAATAGATGCACTTTGGGGTTCTATGTCTGCTCAGGTGCCTTTTGCAACCTTGGAAAGAAAAACTGAAAAAAGCCCCACAGAGATGTGACACCTCCAATCACTTTTTTACTAGGCAGAATGATAAGGAGGAATGGAGAATGATAAAGAGGACTGGAGAATCCAGGACATCCATCTGCAGAGCTCTCTGGTCTTTAATTGTCTACAGCATCTTGAGCATTTGCACACTCACACTGCTGAGAGCATCACTGGTCAGGATGCTAAGGGCAGTGCTCTAATGATTGTCCAGTTCTGTCATGGTTCTGATGTGGCTAAGGAATTTTTTTACAGAGCATTGATACAGGCTTTGCTAGCTGGCTTTAGGGAGCTAAAGAGCTTTTGAGTATTGAGTTTTCAGTGAATCAGAATTTGGTTTTGTCTAAAAACTTGTTGTGTAAATAAGCCCTATCTCTGGAAGTGTGTGTTATGCAAGTATTCTATTACCTATACATATATATATATACACACACACATATACTTGTATATATACACAGAAACTTTTGCTTTTGCTGAAAAACCTGAAGGATTATTCATCAGAGAATGGAGAAACATTTTTTGTTGTGAGGGTGAGCAAGCATGGAAACAAATTGCCTAGAGCTCTTGTAAAATCTCAATCCTTGGACATATTTGAAAGCTGTTTGCACATGTTCCTGAGCAACATGTTCTAGGTGACCCTCCTTGAGCAGGTGGACTGAGAAAGATGATCTCTAAAGTCCATCATTCTGTGGTTCTGTTAAAAAGCTAAAGAAACTTCCATAGAATTGAAAAAAAAAAAATCAAGAAAGGAATCATTGTAAACCCGAATGACCTACTGAATTCCTCAGATTTGGGATAAAACAAGTGCTCATTATAATGAATGAACAACACCTTTGTCTCTTAAAATGGTCTAGGTAAGTCTCAGTGAAGGGAAGCTGGTTGAGTGGTGCAAAAGTGGTTTAGGCAGTGAAGCAATCTGCTAAACTCAGAGTGTAACTTCAGCCTAGCCCTGCCAGTTCCAGTTGCAGAGAACACAATGCAAATAACAGCTGGGACTGCTACACCAGAGACATTAGAAGGGCTTACTGGAGGGCTGTCACTGCTATGAAATATTCTCCTTCATACGAGAACATGATTGACAAGAAAGATCATAGGTGGCTTAAAAAAAAAAAAAATACTAAACAAACAATTGAACAAAAAACTCCAACCAAACTCAAAAACCAAAACTAAAAGTAAAGCAGTTTGATACTTCAGTCCACTCTCTGCTCCAAAACCAGATTAAGATGCTTGTTTTCAGTGAAATGCATGTTGTATGGCAACTCCCTCTTCAAATAACAAAGGATCTAATTTACAGTTTTGTTCATGTCTATCAGTCTGCCTCCTAAAGGTTTACATTCTGAGATAAAGTCGAAACTGAACATAACCCTCAAGTTCTCCTGTACATGATAACCAACATATACACAATAGTGTAAATTCATTGAGCACCAGCTCTTCCACTTGGTGATGCAGAGAGAGCACAAATGATGGTGACTGTCCTGCCAACAGCACACACACATTACTCCAGAATGCACATCCTGCAGCCTGGGGTGTTACTCTCTACTAATGTCTGCAACACTCCAGTCAGGATCTTGTTCAGAGGTTTGCTTTCTCAATCCTTACAAACTCTCAATTATCGAATAAATAAAAATATTATGAGATTAATAAAATCAGAACTATGACACCTTGGGTATAATTTGTAATTAATTTTGATAGCCTCAATAAACTAGTATAAATATGGTTGCTATGGCAAGCTAAAGTCATGTCAAAGAGTTGGATGTGTTAGTTGGCATGCAGTGTGAGTAGAGGTTTCTATTGCCATGGAAACATAGCTGTCATTTCACACTGATGGCAAAGGGTTGAGTTATGGGTGGACTGGGGTATTTTTTTCCCTCCTTTCAGAATCTACCATTCATTTAATTACATTTAATAAATGTATGCAAATCTCAGTCTCAGGGAGTTGAAGAATTTCTTACCACATGCTGCACTTATATTCCAGTGCAGCATGTGGTAAGTGCTGGATATTCCACACATTTTTTCCATATTCTCTGTGCTTTGAAATTTGAACTCATATTTGACCTCTATATGCCAATGCTCTGGGTAAGATGGACCCACAAAAATGTTTAATGAGATTTATTAGAAGAACAGTATATGTAGCAGTTGTGCTTTCAGGACACTTGTCATGATAGCAGTTTTCCCATCCAGTCTGTCCCAGCTTCCTCCTCATCAGAATGGAGTAACTCCATGTGATTTGGCTTCAGCACTTTCAGCTTCATTTAACTTGTTCCACCTCCCCTGGAAATCATTCATGTTATTGCTCTAATACATCCACAATTCAGATGTGCTTCAGTTCCAGGACTTTTCTCCTTTGTGCTCTCTGTCTAGTTTCAGTCTCTTCCTAGTTTTTTTTTGTTTTTCCTCTCTAATAGCTACAAGGCAATTGGCACTTGTGCCTCCCTGTATAGTCTGCATCTTTCTCCCACACCTGCCTCTTGCATATTCTAGGAGTCTGGGGCTTTGCATGGCCTTCTCATTGTCTGCACAAAATACAGAGATCAGAGAAAACTCTAGCAGTAGTGTCCCTCTTTCTGATCTGGTCCCTGCATCAGTAGGATGCAGGATGCATACTATCACCCATGGTATCTTACAGTTATAGTCTGAGTAATTGTCTCAGATATCTCTGAATTAGCTATATGCAGATGTAGCATCTAATACACTTTTATCACAACACAAGAAACATTCTTAGTATACATGCAACAGAATTGCCAGATTTTAACTGGAAATTATTAGATGTTTCCAAAATTTTCAGAATTTTCTGACATGGGGTGGTATCTTTTCTTTGTATTTTTTCTCTGTATTTTTTCTCAGAGACTGAATATTTTTGGGTGTGTTTCTCATCCTCATGACTGATTCAGATCTTTAGGATTGAAAATGTCAGATCAGATGAACTAAATTTAATAAAGCTACAACTTTTAAAGCAGAGCATTTTGTTTAGGTAATCCTAAACACTGTTGAAACATCAGCTACGGGTCAAACTGATAAAAATGGAACTGTCTTGCTTGGAAGAAGTTAGTTGTTTAATGCTTTGTGCAGCCCTAACCTCTGTCATTAAGGCTTAGTCTCTGATGTTGGTTATTTAGGGATAAATTGTAGCAACAGGAATCACATTCCAGTGCTGCTCCTACATCTTTTTCATGGACTAGGATTACAAAAGACCAATGCACTAAGAACCCACCTCTGGTTGTAGTCTCTTGTAGAGCTGTCAGCAGGCTGATCACAGTGTATTTCCATTAGTGACTGAATTCTCACTTAATGACACTGTGTTAATAATGGTGGCATCAATGTCTTTTATTCGGTGTAGTATTTTATTTAATATAGAAACATATATTTTTCAGAGACATACAGAGAGGCTCTTCTTGTCAGTGGAATCATGGATCGCAGCATAATTTCTATCATCAGTGGGTTTCTTTGTTGTTTTGAATTTGTTGGTTTGGTTTGGGTTGTTGTTTTTTTTTTTTTCCTATTTCAAAGCATTTTGGCATGAACTGTTAGTAAAAAAAAAGAGCTGTTAGATGACAAGAGGATTAGAAAGCAATTGGAACTTGGCCAAAGAAGACAAATTCTATCCTAGGTTTTCAAAGCAGAAATAAACTCTATCAATCCAGTTTACACTTGGGCGCATTTCAGAAAGAAGGAAATTTCCTTCCAGAATCTGGATTTTATTCTAAGAATTTTAAGTAGTGAAGAAACTCATGATTCTGATTGCTTGCTTTTTGCCTTGGTAATATCAAATATTAATGAGAGGAAACATTATCATCTTTGGATTACTTGCAACAGTGGTACCATATAATTCATCTTTATCTTGGTATCATTAATTGTATATTGCAAAGAGATCTTCAGTAGCTCAGTTAAAATCATAGATTAGCATTGCAGCCATAAAGGTTTCTAAACCCATTTCTATTTGGAGCATGCAAAAAATACAATTCTATTCACAATGGATGTGTGAAAAACAGCACAAGAGCTAAACTAGTTAGAGGAATGACACACAAAACTAAACAAGAAGTGTTCATTTTTTAAATGAAATCAAGATACAATTATCTTGAAAAAGAAATGTCTTCTATTTTAAGGGGTGGTGTTACTCACATAGGGTTTTTAAAGTATTTTAATATCTTCCAGTATTAATTCTACATGTATATAGTCTCCCCCTCTACTAACTATTAACTCTGATTGCAAATTATCTTACCCCATTGCTTACTTATATTTCCCTATGATGACAATAAGCATTAAAAAAAGAAAAAGGCAGTATTTCAAATGTAGTACAATCTTACAGTTTCTCCAAGAAAAAATTCACTTTAAAGCTATATCAAAACTGACACACTTCCAGTGAGAACACATTTTCCATATTCTGCAGTGAGCCATTATTCATAAACAGATTCAGTGACTGCTTTTTATCACCCTATTCTTCAAACTCTTCCATATGAACTCCTCCACATCAGAGAGATCAGTCCACAGACATTTTCTCCAGAAATCCTGCTTGATTAAGCCTTTCTCATCGCCTTTTTTCCCAATTACTTGTTTCCACTATCAGGAGGCTATTGACTCCATTAGTCAGAATGACAACTCTAATCATGGAACCCTTTCAATCAATAAAATTATTATTTTCAAAAATGAAATTCAAAAGAAAAATGTTCTTTGGATGGCTTAATTTAATCCATATTCTTCCACAGAGTGAGTTGGATGAAGGTGAAAGAGGAGGAACAGAAACCCTATAAAAGAGTTCCGCCAAAGGAGAAGTTGTAAGGTTGAATCACAGCCACAGTGAGACTCTGAAAATCCCTAGGGGATGCTCCTCTTTTGTGACCACCCTGCACATTGCAGTGATGTGTAGATAATATGCCAAAGGTAGCTCCACATAAAATTCTCAGCAGGATAATTTTGTCTGTTACTTTGGCTAGGCTGCTATGGCCTTTCCACCTAGTTCAGCTGGAACCTCCTGATGTAACTGTAATCTGTGCACTGGAGCACTATGTGGCAACCTATAATCCAACTAAAGTGCAATCATGCCATTTAAGATGTGACCCTCATGATTATGTCATTGTAAGTAATGCTTGCAGTTGATCTAGGGTGCAAAAAATTCTCTCAGTGAAATTCTAAGTGATGTCACCATCAAAGTTTTGTCTATCTTCTGAGTGGCAATAGTTTTATCCTTTCCATCTACTAATTGCAGGTTCTGTTGCTATTATTTGTATTATTGTATTATTTTACTGTATTAAGTTTCCAAGGGAAATGACCTATCAACCCTGTACAAATAGAGAATACAATTACAATACAAACAATTTCAGTGTACATAACATATCCTCACAAACGCTTTTTACTTGAGTAGTCTTTTTGAAAGCAACATTAATCATTCTAAGGATGCCTTACCTTTTTTTTTTCTGGGTGTCAAATTCAAAGCTGAAAATCATTGCATCAGAGAAAGGGACTACTGTTTTCATTCAGCTGATAATAAATATTGCTGAAACATGCATTTGGGTAATTCAGAACTTCAATTCTTTAAAGACTGTTTTATCACTATATGTTCATGTCTGATCCAGTGGAAAAAGTGCCTAATGACCATTTAAAAACCTTCAGAGTTGATTTATTCAAAACATTCAATTTAGAATGCTCCAGCAAGATAAAAGTAGGTGAAGTGAAAAAGATAGTAAACCCATTGTAGTTTTTAAAATGGATTTGAGAGCAGTTCAGGATGCTGAGTTAAAAAAACAGGATTTTATTACAGAATGATACTTGCAGATTAAAGTCTCAACATCAGAGACTTATCTGATATCAAGAAGCTTGTCAGGTGGTTTTGGTGATATCCACCAGCTGTTCCTCTGTACAGCAGAGAAGCTGAGGTGCAATTACAGCTTTACTATAAATGGGGATTGTAAAAATTTAAGCAAGTGGGAAACTTCCTGGTCAGTTAATGAGACCAGGCCTGCATTCTACACAGCTGCTTTCACCTAAGGTCAAAACCGTCATGCATGAAATGCACTTCAAAGAATACCTAATCCTGTGTCACTGATGTGACACTGAGAATTCTTCCTCAAAAAGAATATATCAATACAGCTGCAGCTAAGGAGCTCACTGCAAGCAATTAGGTGCCTAAAGACAAACAAAAATTTAAAGCACTCTTTCATTGCCAGGAGTTACTGAGTAGTACAATACTCTATTCAAATACTTCTTGAAATTATATGTTTTATGAATTCAAAGACTTAATGTCATTTGACTATGTCATAATGACATTTTCATGAGCAGGTTATGCAATTGGCTTTTTAGGTCAAATTCAAAATGATTTAGTCAATGTTCACTACATAAACACCAAAAATTTATTGTTTCCCAGGTGAACATAACACCAAAAAATCTAATAGCAAGCTTGCTGGATTTATATTCTGGGATTATCAGGTAGAAATATCAGGGCTAACTGTGAGAAATCTGTCAGATTCACCTGGCTGCTGCAAAGTACTAGGAAACTTAGCCCATCTAGCAAACTGAAGAGGAGTATAGCCTACCTAGAATAACCCAAGGCTGGGCTGGCATCCAAAAAGGATGAGCATAATGCAAGTTTAGAGTAAGAGAGTTTATGCAGTGAGCTATTGTTCTAGTATCATTGTGCAGAGGAATACAGATACGGCTGCTGTGACTCTAAATAATTACTTTATTCACTTACTAATATTTTCATGATGAAAATACACTCCTCAAATTCAAGAAGGCATCTTGTAGTGTTTTGTCATTTCTTCTGTACTTCGTATATGATTTTCCTCAGGCTGTAAGTTTTGCAGGCAAAGAACTCTTTTTCTGTAAGTGAAAATATACAGATAGCTACTAAATCTCAAGGTATGAAAAATAGCAATGTTCAACCCTTCAAGAAAGGTTATTTTCATGCTGTTTCCTATGGATTCTGGCTTCTGTTACACATAGCTGGATAATAACTGCTGATTGAAGAGAAAAATAGACACTATTCTCAGACATTTAGTGTCACAAAAAATTTTCTTTTTCACTGTGCACAAAAATAGATCTAAGTTGTTATAGGAAAATGTGCCGTGCTATTTCCACTTCTTCATACATGTAACAGCATTCCAAAATTTGGAAGTTTCATGCTGCTTCAAACAGTAAGTGTTCAGTCTTTTCAGGCTGCGGCTACCAGTTGTTTTTTTAAACTTCCTTACGATTCTACAAAAACAATTTTTGATGGCAAATTTACTTGCTGTAGCTATCACTGTGTGTTCAGATGCCTTTCAGTTTCAGAGATATGTTGGACCCACTAAAAAACAGTTCCTCACTCTCATGACTGTTACTTGGGATAGTACTAAAGCAACAGAGAAGTACTGAGGTCACAGCAATCATAACACAAATAGTGTCTCATGTTGAAAATAAATACCTTGCTCCTCTTGTACAGCAGGAAGCAGAATTATATACTTCATTTGGCAAATGCTGCTTTACAAGATCAGAATCATAACCCAGTCTAGCTTGGAGAGGACATCTGGGTGCCACTTAGTGCAGCCCACTGATTGAAGGAAGGTTAACTGCAAAGTCAATTTGTGTTGTCCAGAGCCTTGTCCTGTAAAATCTGTAAGGATGCATATCCACAGGCTCTCTGGAAATATAGTTCCATTTTCATTGTGAAAGATTAATTTTGCTTTATTTTGCTTTGTAGCAGCTTGGAGAAAAGTGACAAATTCCTCTGTTGAGTGGGAGCAGTATTGTATCATGTAAATGAATTGGCAGCAGCAGGATCAAACACATCTTAAGGCATTCCCACGGACACCAGTGCTGCCAAAGACCTCATCTCTATTTACAGGGTGTGGGAAAAAGAGGCAATAGAGAGGTAAAACCATCCATGAGACTTTTGTGATGAGCCAATACACAGTGTAGATTTCTAAGACAGGAAAATTGAGCCAAAAGTCATCTTTAAGACATTTATAAAAAACATTTACTCATATTCACTTCTACACTGTGTCCAGGGCTGAAGCCAAGCAAGGTCTCTAAAAATATGTGTTTACTCCATCAACTGAAGAAGTTTCTACGGTTGAGGCCATAGCAATAGCTACATGCACACAGATTCTTTTAATGTAGTGGCAAATATTTAGTCATCTTGTCACCTGACTGGCAAAGAGAGGTGAGACTTTTGGCAGACAAAAAGGAATAGACTCTATTACCAAGGGAACACAGGCTATACTTTCCTTTGATTTCAATGCAGCTCTTCATTGGGAATGTGACAGTGAGTAATGGCTTTTGCAACTCCCCTTTGATGCTGGATCAAACTGCAATACATATACTATCCTGGTGAAGCACAGAAGTCAAGGTGCGGACATTACTTGATTTTCTTTCAGTTGTAGAGATATATATTCCCCTCAGGGAACTTAAAACAGGAAATGAAGGGAGCCTTTCATCCCTGTGATTGTATATCATCCCAAAAGCCTGTGCTCTCTGCTGCCCAGAAGCTATAAGAAAAGTCAAATGAATCAAATTTGCTGTACACACAAAATTGTGCATCTTTTTGAAGGTTTGTTTCTGAAGTGCAGTCAAGTTTCTACACATGAGGTAAAAGTGGTTTACAGGATTAAGACTCCACAAAATCCCACTGCCTGACAGCCTTTGAAATTGATGACATGCATGAAGGTACAGGCTTGGTGTTTACAGAGTCAGGAAAGGTTCCTCCAGCACCCTTAATTAGAAGTTATACTATGATATTTTTACAGACATTCAGCTTAATCCAGACAATTCCAAAGTCCCAAACTCCTATTGTTGAAATGCTCTGCATTTGCTAATTATGTTGTGCTTGCATATGATGATGTGATAGGATCACTGCTGAGGCTGAACTCTTTTTTTTTTGGTGAACACTGAAATTTCAAAGAAATTCCAAAATGGGTAAACATGTTTAGTGTCACTTTTCAGCTTGGTAGTCTGTTTCATTTTTAAGAGAAAAGCTCTTATTCTTGCAAAAATAAGTGCTTTTTTTGCTCCTGCATGTCTCAATTTACCACATCCTGGGTGGAGCATCTCAAAAATAATATAAGAAATATTTGTGGGTTTAGTATGTGGAGACAAAGTAGCAGAAGAATGAATGAATGTACCAAGCACACATCTATAGGGCTAAAAGGAACACGAAATTTGCAGTGGGCTACTAGCAATACAGGGAATGGCCTAAATAGTTCAAGAATTTTACCTGCTGATAATTGATGGGAGTATTTTTCTTGCTTGGATTTCCATATACATCTGTTCTCATTTACTGTGTTATCAGAGAGCTGCTAATTCTCTTTGTTTTACACTTTCTGTCAATTTAGGGTTTGGGATTTAAACAAAACATAACTCAGAGACTCAGTCTGTACGAACCTTCTATTTTGAAAACAGGTAAAACACTCTGATGCAAGCTTTTCATTTATTTGATGTAATATCAAAGTTATTCTGTAATTTACCAAATTTTTTGATTTATCATTTATAGGAAAGCCATGTGGCATGGCTTCAGTGAAAGAGCAGTTATTTTTCATTATCACCTCTCGCTCATCCTCTTCCATGATTTTGTATGTGAGGAAAAACTCCTGATTTTTTTCCCAGATTCTTATATTTTTCTTTATTTTGTACTTGGGGAAAAAACCCTTAACCTGGAGGATCAAGGTCTTGTTTTGCTTTGCTTTGGTTTTTTGTTTTGTCTTGCTTTAAATATACATTCTGTTGTAGGAATGTTCTCAAATGCTCAGTGCATATTTCTGACTCTATGTTTTTCAGAAAGGTGTGTTTTCATTTTGGTAGATAAAATAAATCAATGTGAGACATGCTGATGTGCTTTGAGAGTCCAGTGTTATTGTGTAAAGTATCATTTTCTTTAGTCAATTGTGCTAGAGAATGACTAGGCCATATCAAATGGCTTCTTTTTTGACACTTTATACTTCTGTAGGGTTTGATATCACTATGCAGGGCTAAATGGTCATCTTAACTTTTATTTAATCTCTGTCTTCTGAGATATGCTTCCTGTGACTCATTTATGATGTAATAAGCTTTGTTTGTTTTTTACTCAGGAAGAGATTCTTGCTAAAATATTCAAGTGTTCATTTTATTATATAATTTTTTTCACTTTTTAAAGTGTTGGGTATTTTTGTTTGGTAGGCTCAGTTTGGTTTGGCTTTTCTCTTTCTCCTCAAAATATTGAGTTTTATTTATTAATTATATATATTTTATGTACAGGTGGCAACTGGCTGGAATTTCCCTCTCTAAGTGAAAAAATGAAATAATCTTTTTATGCTAATGATAGATATTTAAGTATGTTTTGCCATTTTGTTTTCCAGGCTGTTTTCCTTATTTCTGTATTAACAAAATCTTAAGATTAATGAACTTTGCAACGAGCAGGTTCTGTTCCTCCTGTCTGATAGGAGGAAACAATCTGACTTCCTAATTATGATCTTTGTAGTGTTTTACTATACCTCTAGTGTTTTGTAATGGCTCTTTTTTGACAAGATTATGACAGACAAGAAATGACATAGTTGTGAAAAATAAAGATTTTAGGAGCAGCGAGGTAGTGGCCTTAGTACAATGTTGGACAATTTGGTTGGGTAAGGAATTCAGGTGAAGCAAGATCAAAAGGACATTGTCCAGCCATTTGATTTTGAGCCTGTAATTCAGGGATGTAACTGGAGTAGCAGAAGGTTCTGAGGCTGCACAATCAGTCAGGGGCCTGCACAAGCAGAACTCCCTTCAACAAGATGTGTGTCATGACCCTGAAGGCCAAATCAGTGGTTGCTTGGGAAGAAGGCAGTGGAGAGCTATCCCATGCCTATATATCCTTTACACATACCCATGGCCACGTATCCTATGTAGATCCCTGTGTCCTAAAAGAATAGGCCACTGTGACCATATCATTCAAATTTTATTTATATGAATACATCATCACAGCAGGTTTTTTTAGTAAAATTCTTTGTGATGCCAGATTCTCAATTACATGTGCTAAAAAATGTGGCAGGTATTTGACAGTGAGAGTTATTAGCTTTTCAAGTGTTTGTAAAATTTAAGTTCTTGACAAAATCTAGATGTGACCTGGGCCCTCAGTGTCTATCTTTTCTTTGTTCAGATTTTTTTCCACATATTTCATAGAACTCTGTCAGAACCACTATTATTTGTGATTATACAAAAGAGTATGCCAATGTCCTAGTCCTATTGTTTATTCTTCAATATCTGCTTAATCTTAATGTGCATAGTAGTAGTGACTCTTATGAAATTGTCTTCAATGGGAGAGCTGCGCACAAGCAAAAGGGAATTCAAGTATAAGATTATAAATAATCTGCTAATAAAATGATCTTAACTCTCACTGCAGTTAGGCCTTAACTGCTGACTAAAGCTTCTAAGTATGATCACAATAAAAGAGAAAGTACCAGACCTCTTTTCACGCCCTACAATTTCTCTCACTCACTTGAACTGGCAGCTATTCTTGCAAATCATACAAAGTAGAATCACCTTTTTCATTTCTGCTGAACTGGTAGTAGAAGAAACAGGTCCTTTCAGACCTAAATGCTGTGAGCAAAACTATTTCTTTTGGTGTTAGTTATTTTTAAAACAAACCAACAAACAAACCCAGAAACCAACCAAACAAACAAGAAACAAACTCAAAACACACAAACCAAAAATGAAACAAAAACCCCCTAAATAAACCCCCAAACAAACCCAAAAATCCCCAAACAAACAACAAAAAAACCCCTCCAAACCCAACAACAAACCAAAAACCAAACAAACAAGCAAGCAAGCAAAAAAATTCCCAGAGGGGAGAAGGTGCCACTTCTCTAGGAAATTAATGCTGCTGCTGGAACTTTGTGATGTTTCACACCTTTATATGAGCATGATTTAGCCGATAGTTTTGTCTGTTGTTTTGGTTTAAGGAGTCACCCTAGGACATCTGTATATCTGGTATTCTTGAGGGATGCCCTTGTTTCTCCATCTATGTCCCTCATTTCAGTGGCTTTCCCTCCTATATCAGCTGAGCTTACAAGCTTTTAAAAGGTGTGTTGAGCGTAACTGCCTATGGTCTAACCTTCATCTGGCCATGGATATTTCTCTTCAGTCATGCAATTTCATCTTCATGGAACATACTGAAAGAATCTGTACATCACAGTGCTTGTTAGATCCCTTTGCTTTTGGACTTCATTAATTCATAGAAACATTTCCATTTCACACAGTACATTTTAATATTATTGCAAATAGCTTGTAGTAAATATCAAGTCCCTTTATAGTTCCATTCATATTTATTTTATTAACCATGTTAAACTATTTTTTCTGTTATCCATTCCAGTCATGAAAGAATAGTTCTCAAATATGATTTCTTCTTTTCTTCTTTTCATCATGAAAAGCTGTAAGATTATTTCATATTATATGACATCTTAAGGAAGACCACCTAACCCAAAAGGTATTTGCTTAGAGATAATGAACTCTAAGCTAAGAAGTGCAATTCATCTTTACCTACATTCTAAGACTGATTTTGCCAACCTTTTTAAGAAGCATCAAGTTTTGGCCATAAATCAGTTCTGAGATATACATAGGTTTGGTCCACAATTTGGGAAGTTGACTATGTTAGCCTCCCACAATTACTTGGGAAAAAAAAAA
>VWYO01010017.1:113636-128788 GCA_013400275.1 Rhadina sibilatrix
TAGCCTTTACAAATTAACTAGCTTGTGAGTTTTATTGTGTTATGATTCTTCTGTTTCAACTGAAGTAGAACTTAGTGAGGAAGAATGGAGGTGAAAAGGTAAGCAGCTGAGCACTCAGAATCCACCTTCCAAATGACATTCAGCTATGATCATCAAGTTAAAATTTGGCTTTGTCCCTCTTTTGGGGGATTTTTGTGTCAAATGCTGAAATTCAAACACAGTATCCCTATGTTAATGTGTCTACTATTTGGCAAACACAGGCACCTCATTCTTCTACCTTGTCCTTCCTTGAGATCACTGTCAGGGTTGTGGGAGGCTGTATAGCTGGGTGAGGGTGGAGATCAGGATGATAAGCCAGACCACAGGGCTGCTGTTCAACCCTCCTGGTCTTTGCCTTCCCTGCACCTTTCTGTCATGCAGTCTGTGGTTACAGACATAGAATGTTTGGCCTCAGCTGAAAAGTAATCCAACCAGAAATAGATATTAATAGAAAAGGCTGCTAGAACCCAATTCTGTTTCAGTATTCTTTTTTCAGTTATGGAACAAAAATAATGAAATGCTTTAAATACATATTTACTAAGAGAATTGCTTCAAAATTCTTGTCCCCAGCTAGCACACATAAAGTTTACAGTCTGTTTCTCCTTCCCTTCTTGTTGAAGATGCCTAGGGGAACCATGACCTCTTAAAGCTTCCTGTGAGAACATTTGTAACTGATATGTCTCTCCAAAATAAATTTCACTCCAGTGAAGCTCTTTGGTTATATGTTTAGGTGAAAATGTTCTGACTGCTAGCTGTGGTTGTTAGTTCTCTGCAACAGAACATGAATGTTTTTTCTACACTAGAAGAATGATAAAATCTCTGGCTTTTGAGAACTGCCTTTGTTCTGAAAACCGATGTTTATATGAGGTAATCACAACAGGTATCTTTAAAATTAATCTGTATTCCAGACCTTGGCAATGTAGTTTTACTTGTAATGAAGAACTGGGTAAATAACCTTTTCCCAACTCCACCTGATCTCACCATCTCTTGTATTTTTTCCAGATCTTTTTTCCCAGAAATTTTCTGTTGAAACCTGCTACACAGAGCTAAGAAAGATGAACAAGCAGACAATGTCAAACCTTTTTAAACATTGCTTGAATCCCTCAGTTAGAAGCATTTTTACAGCCACTGATCTTTTTATAGTTATGTAAGATCAGTAATATTATGTAATTAAGTTATGTAAGCCTTTAATTTCCTTTATTCTCTTAGGTATTCCAGAGGGTTTTTTGACATTTTCTTTATTTCCTCACTATTGGATCCATAATTTAAGAAGATTAGTAAACAGTCTAATTTAATTGAAAAAGTTCAGTAAACAGGAGTTTCTATATTTATCAGAGAATGTTTCAAATAAACAAGTAATAATGATTTGAGAATAATTCAAATAACCAAGTGATAATGATGACCATAAACAGAAAAGTCCTCTTGTAAATAATTATAAAGGAAGAAAAGTACTGTAAAGGCTACTGATAGCCTTTACAGATGAAATAAAGTGAAATAAAAAGAAGATGAAATAAAATGAAATAAAAAGAAGAATATGATTTTTTTTCTCCTAAGGGAATTTTCCATTATTTTTTGCAGCTTTTACCAGATTGATACTGAGTGCACTGTTGATAATAACATGGACAATGCAAGTAATCACCTTGGACCAGCTGAATGCATCAAGTTTTGTCTTATCCTTGTAATCAGAACTCACTTAGAGAAATGTATTTAATTAAACGTGTGAATGGCATGATGATCTGTGGTGGGAAGGGAGCCATGACAACAGTAAAAACAGCACTTACTGCCAAGTTGTAATCAATGTCAATACTTTACCAGGGCTGGGTGGTGAGCAGGTCTTCAAAACTGCAGTTAAATCACAGAGGCAGGCACTTCTATTGTTAGTAGTCTGGCAAGCCCATTTTGCACATATCTTTATCTTCAGGGTTACTGTCTTGGACCAGAATTTCCTGTTGCCTCTAGGGAATGTTTGGAATACTTTAAGTACTGATGGACTGATAGGTAGGTAGTAGCTGGATCTGACTCACTTGCTTTACTCAGCCAGGCTTCCAAGTCATTTCAGTTTCAAACCTACATGTACTAAGAAGGGGCTTCTCATTATTATCATTATTTTTATTATTATTACTATTACTATTACTATTACTATTACTATTACTATTAAAAATTAGCATTGGCTAATACTGACATTTTGCAAGAACATGTGCTTTTCCGTGTTTTATGATATATTTGCTTTCCAGTTCCATCCTACAACTCCTTGGTTTTCTCACCTTGAATAAGCACTATGTCTAGTGCCTGCCATAGTCCTCATAAGACTATCAGCACAGGGCAGAACCTTTAGAGCAATGTTCCTTTGGTTGGATGGTGCTCAGAGACTTTAAAAAAGGCACCTATTCCCACAAATCTTTTCCAGAAATTTCTTCTTCCTGAGTCTATCACATGCAAGTTCCTGTCTGGAGTCAACTTGTAAATAGCATAAAGACAGGCAGTGGAATTGTTATATATTGTTGATCCAATTTTTCAGGTTTTTTTTTTTTTCTTTTGCTGAAATTTTTGGCATTTGTGAGAGGACAGCAAATGATATGAATGGCACTTTGTTTGTGGTGGGAAGTCTTTATCAAGTTGGAGGACTATATATCATTTCCTAACTATGGTCAGAATTTTATTCCAATCTCTTCAGGATTGTTTTCTTCACACTCAGATCCTCTCAAAACAAACCCTGAGGGCACTGGTCTCCACTAATTTGTGATGTTTTCCAGGCACTCACAGTTCTGCTTCTGTTCAAATTCCTAATAACTCCAATCTGACCAATGTATGTATTTTCAGCACATAAAAAAGGTATAACTGAGGGGAGATCTTGTGGTCAATGGAGAGAAATGGGTGCCAGGGAAGGTCAGTTTAAAATACCTAAATCCTAAAATTAGACAGTAGGAATACCTCAGTAAGTATTCCTTCCCTAATTTTTTGGGTAATCCAGCTGATCAGAGGTGTTTGGAGGATGCTGTACATTAAAAGCAGTATTTTTCCAGTAAAATAACACTTCAAATTATCGAGGTATACCTTACATTTCTTACAGAGGTCCAGTAATTATTGTGGAAGTTGTGTGAGAAGTGGGAGACTTGGTGTAAATTATGGATGTCAAATCTATTTTTTATGCAAAAAACAAAGGCAAGATTGACTGTGTGTGAGTAAAAGGGTCAGGGTGGTATCACCCTGTGCCCATGCTGAGCCTTCTTCATTCCCCCTGTGAAATGATTTGTGCCTTGATGAGGTCAGGAGCTGCTAAAGAGCCTCTCAGCCCTAAACTACACAGCAGGTTCAGTTTGCAGGCAATTTTGTTGATTTGACGAAAACATAAACAATTTTAAAACTCTCTCCTGAAAACTTTCTAAGTGTCCTTAACATCATGGGAGAGGTGGAAGAAGTTTCCTCTGGTACACAGAGCCCTGTGCTCTCGGGTCAGAGCCAGAGACATGCAGAACATCTTGCTCCCCTTGGTAATCAATGTGATTCTGGAGAGCAGAAAATACATTCTCCTGGAAATTTGGTCAATAAGCAAGTGAAAGGGGAAATTGCTTTAAGATTAAAGAATTAGAATTTTGAACAGAAAATCTCTTAGCAGTAATTTTTTTTTCTTTCTAAACGGAACTCTGGACCTTTCAACAGATTCTCCTTCACAGCAATATAGTTGTATCTTGTGTGACTATGGCAGAACATGAAAGACAGAAATAAAATGAAACAAACAGAAAAAAAAAAACCCAACAACTATTCAGGAAAGAAGAGAGTTGAAGCCCAGCTCTGATTTTTGAGGCATCCCTGATAGTACAGATAGTTATTCGAATCCTTTCACTGTTTTGTCAGCCAAAATTGGCTTAGAAAATAGTATGGGAGGACTTACTCCTAGATGCATTCCTATTTCAAGGTAAATAGATTAAACCTTACTGATAAAAGCTTTCCAATAAGCTAACAATAAAGAAACCACTACAAAAGGAATGAAGGGCTATTGAATATGTTGAGGAAGCCACACAGACTTTATGTACTCCTCCAGGGGAGTCTGTTTGCTTAGACACAAATCCTCACAGTTTGCATTCCTGACAAACATACCTCATGGACAATGGGGAGATAGAAAAAAAAAGTCTGTTTTAAATAGCAGAAGTTAATACAAAGTCATTAACATGATTATTAAATTTGCAGTTCCATATATTTAAGTCATTAATTCTATATAGCTTAAACCATAAATTAACCTGCATAGCAGTTAGAAGATCACATTGTATGTATAATGAAAACAAGGAAAACTATGCAAAAAGCTTCCAATGTAGATTGAATTACATTTGTTGGGTTTTGTGAAAGTCAGCTTCTAACGCCAAATTTCTTTTTACTGAAGTAGCTTAACATTAAAAAACCATAGCTTTCTCCCATTCCTCCCCTAAAGTCAGCCCAAACTGCTTTTGCATCAGTCATACATTTGTGGCATTTTTTGTAAAGTTAATATAAAAGCAATTAATATGATTGATAAGGGCAGACATTGTTAGACTTCCCCATTTCTCATTAAATTGCTGTATTTCATGGCACAACAGTTATGTTTTCTATTGACTTTTACTTTAATCTAAAACTGTTGGGGTTTTTCTTAAGACTGAATATGTTTCTTGAAATGCTTTGAAATCATTCTCAAGTTTCTTCAGAGAGTAATTCTTACTTTGTAGATCACTTGTGATTCTTCCTCTATCTTGTGCTTAACCTCCATTTTCCTCAGTTCAGAAAGGGATGGGCAGTCAAGGTAACACAAAAAGCTGTTTGTGACAACATTTATCAAAGAAGCAAGAGCTGTACTTTGGAACTGACAAAATTTTGAAGGAATAGTTCCAGAATATTCTGCCCACCTGTACTATTCACAAAAAGCATCATGTAAGTGTGCATCCAATCAGTTACTGTAGGCACCCTAGGATTTAAAAACTTCCTTGTAAATCAATGACACATGAAGATGGTAATTTGAACCTTTTGACCCTGTCTACATTAAACGCATAGAAATCTTAGGCCCTTTGTAGGCAGAGCAGAGAATCACGTTGTTCCTTTTAAAGACAGTGGGAGCTGAAAGCATTTAGCTTCTCACATGCCACGTCTAGTGCCGTCCCGCACCAAATCAAAACCTCACACACTTCGAAAACACTGCTAGTTAATAAATGTTAGGACTCTGACAGAAAGATTAATCTTTATTTCAGAACTCCAGTGCTGAATTTTGAAAACCTAATGAAAGGTCATTTTGGATCAGTGCTTCTCTAAAATTATACCTTGTTTGGTCTAGCAGCCTTTACTGGAATACATTAGACTGATAGCCACTCTCAGACAGAAAAATGGACCTGGAGATCACACTGGAATGTAGTTTTTCAATTTTCCTCCTATTTTCTCCTTTCATATCTTTGTGCTGACAGTACAGAAATTAGACTATCTTACTACATTTTATCAACTCTTCTTCTGGTACTGACATGAAAAAGCAGAGTTTGGAAAAATGGGAGTTAATAATTCCACAAAAATGAACTGCAGTGTCTCAGAACCCCATCAAGGTATTGTTTTGTTTAACTATGGGCTATGGTTTATATTGATTTTTTCCCTCTCAATGCAGAGGTCTCTAAGGCTTCTCTAAATGTCTCCAAGATGTTTATTCACCTATTGGGTTGCAGTGAATACAGACAAGCAATGGAAGCAGAAAAGATATAGCTTGATATATGGTTTTTATGAATTCCTTTAAATTTATGTTAATGTGTCAGAATATTGCTGCCAAAGGAAAATCATTATGATATTGTCAGAGGCAGCTGGATACTGCACTCAGATTTTGATCTTGTTATGAGTAATCTCCACTTAAATGAGTGCATTTATAGGTATATTACAAACAATTTATCATCTCAGAAGTCAATGAAGGAAACGACAAAAGTAGCTAAAACAATTTTTCCTGCCCATTCCCATAAAATATTTTTATTAAAATAAAGGAGATATTTTTTTTTCTTTAAGGACAGCAGGAACTTCTAACATATAAAGGAATAAACATTTTTTTGAAACTGAATTGGTCTTCCTTTTATGAAACTGAAGATATTAGTGAGTGTCTTATAATTCAGACTCGGGGGGGGGGAGGGGGAGGAAGTGTTATTTTCAAAATTATTATAGGCTGTTTGCTTTCCTAGAACTATCCCTGGAACAAGAGGTCACTTAAGGTGATGGCTCATTTTATTCTCATCTCTTTGCAGTTGCATGAAATTGGTAACATTAGGAGCCCTCCTACTTCACTCCTTCATTCCCAAAATCTCAGATGAATGCCCTTCAGATTTAACTGAATTGACTTTCCTGGAGGAGTTTGGAAGGATTAGCGAGGTTAAGAAAGAAAATGGGATTATGGTTTAGTGGCTGGACATATGGGTAGTGGAGGCTGCTCTAATGCAGCAGTCTGAGGGCTCCGTGTCAGCCTGCTGCACTGTACCTCCTGGTCATCCAACTGGGCCAGCAAGCTGCTGTCTGCCAGATGGGGCTCAGAGTGCAGGGGACATCATTGCATTCAAACAGGCCTCTGAGAGATTAAATAGCTTTTTTAAAATATGAGCTTAAAATTTCTAAACACTTTTTTTTTTTTTTTTTTTGTAGCTATTCAAAATTCTTAAATCCATTTTGTTGGCAAGGTTCATAACTCTCTCAGTGCAGATGCTGAATGGATACTGCATTTCCTGCAGTGTAATGTTCCTGCATTTGGAGAGAATGCTAACCCTAAGATAAATTTCATCTAACAAATTCAATTTTTAATAGAGGTAGTGGATCCAGCTGGTTGGCAGAGGAAATTCATATAAGCAGTGTTTGAATCAAATGCAATCAGAACACACTGACAGTATTCATAGAAGTCAGGTGAGGGTTCATAGGACCAAACCCTATGCACTTTCACAACCAGCTCTACGTGAGCCCTTAGTTCTGAATGCATGATTAGCATCTTCAGACTTGCAGCTCACCTTCCTTTGTGCCCTTAATAAGTGCTTTAAAACACTTCAGCACAAAGGGAGATAAGCTTTTCTTGACTTGTGGGTAACACGAAGTGTGAATCCACCTTACCTTTAGAACTGTGATCTCAGCATTGTTTTCAATTATGCCCCACATGGGACTGGAATGGAGCTGTTCTGTACAGTCAACAGGTTATGCAAGAGCACCCCCTGGATAAAGCAAAAAGTGAAATAATTTCCTCCTCGTCATTTGTGCAGGTTATTTTGGCAAAATCATTGTATTACTTTGAATTGGCTTGTTTCACAGAATTGTTTTGTTTTTCCTGAGCACAGAGTTTCAGTGTGTGTACGTGTGTTGAGGGGCAGGCGGGAAAAGAGGAAAGGTGCTTTGCTGTTCATGTTCACTGCACACAGAGACATGATAGCCATTGTACAGAGTTTCACAGAAAATAGTCTGGGTGTGGTGCTACACACAGAGAACAAAGTGAATAAACCTACCCCCACGTGGGGAAGTTTCCCAGCCTTTACTTCTTCTTTCAAATACTGATGTCTTTGAAGGCTTCTAGCTGCTGTAATTGGCAACATCCACAATAGCATATTAAATACAGACATGGAATAATCATTGTTTGGCTGTTTGCATGCACCATAGCCTAGTTTTGACCCCCACCAGCTCACGTCCTCACAGACACCCAGGCACAGTTCAAGGGTTAGCAGGGACCACAGACGGTTCCCATTGAGTTGCAGGGACAAAACTGCTCTTTTGTAAGTATCACAAGCTGGGCCACACCTCTTACTTTCAGGCTGGAGAAAGTCTTCCAAGATATTTTAGTTAATTAATGTATCAGCATTTTAGAGAATAAAGTAACACAGCCCATTGATAGAGTACTAATCTACCAGCTAAGGGATTTGGTTTCATAACTCTGCTGTATTTTGTATTTGAGAACTGCTAAGTTCTCAAAGATGTTTGTGATTAATCATTTCTGACAAAATTTAGGTATTTAGTTACATTTGCATATCTTTATATAGTGATCCATGGAAAGCAAAGTGATTTCAATAGTGATTTCATATGCCAATGAGCAGAAACATTAAAAAGTGCAATGCACAAAAATCTTGTGGTCATGGAGACCATAATACTTCAAAAGGTAGCAGAAGTTGTAGATTGTTCTTTAACCTTCTCTCCCATCTCCTCATGTCCTAATCTGATTATCTTCCTATTCCTTTGAGAATTCATAAAACACAGAGTTTGGAGGATACAGAACATGCATGCAATGCAGCATGAAATGCATAAAACAACTAATCTTGTTTAAATACATATCTTGTCAGGTATTTAAAAGCTTTACTCATTGCATTGACTGAAATATCAGAAAGAGCTGTATGAAAAAAAAAAAATCATACCATTTTAGAGGACAAAAGAAGAAGAAGAAAAAAAAGACAGTTTATGTTTTTAATATTTTTAGTTACAATGTGCCTTACTTTAAATGAGAAAGTGAGGACCTGTTTCCCTGGCATGTGTGTTAAACCCTGGAAAGTAAACAGCTTAAACCAAGCTCATCTGGATTACTTACAAAGTTGCTTCAGCATCTTCATGTATCTCCGTCTTTGACAGCTCAGCATTTACATAGACACTGAACTACACAGGACCAGCACTTCGGTGTATACTTAGTATAACTTCAGAAGTAGTTTCTCACATCTCAGATATGAGGGACATATACACTTGCAACATTTAAATCCTTGCACAGTGTGTGTCTGCTGCATCGCAATAAAGTCACAAAAAAAAAAAAAAAAATAGTATTTGTCTTGCAAGGCATAAGTGGAACCACCACACCAACACACATTCCTTACTTAGGGATGCTGTGTGATTAAAACAGAATAATACAGAAATAGACTGAAATTAAGATTTGAAGGAAGGTTGTCTGTTGAGAAGTGAGATTTGTATTTGAAAGTCATTATCAAGTATCTCACCCAGTAACCGTATCTCTGTAGGCCCATAATGGAGATGTATGCAGTGGGAGGGTAAGACTCTAGAGCCACGGTTTATAAGTGGAGGTAAGGCTGATTCTGAACCAGGCACTATTGGAAATGTAGCAGTTGTGGTTACCAGGTGCTATCCTAGAGTCTCAGGTAGGGTTTTCTGTCATTCTGTTCCTGTGTTTTTATTTTATAAATCCTTAATTAGACTCTCTCTCTTAGCTTAGCTATGATGCCTCAGAGAGGACTCCATGTGCAACAGCAGTGACAACAGAATATGATGACTGCACACCTGTTAAAGACTTCCAAACAATGCAGAAATCAAAATTCTCTCAAAAGCTTGAAGTGTATTCTAAGTACCTCCAATACTACTTTAAGTATTGTCTATAATAACCAAACAAGGGGCTTTCCCCTGTTTTAGATGTCTGACGTAATAAATCATGACAGACTTGTTTTATATAATATACAAAATACTACATGAGACGTTAGTTCAGAATTTAGTATTTGCCTTGTTTCACTTATACACAGTCTTTACATACAGGGTCTACAGGCTCTACCTTTCTGTCTCAGTATACTCTTCTTTTCACTTTCTAATATCTCTGACATCTGCTCCTGGGTATAACAGTCTCACTATTTTTTTTTTTTTTTTTTTTTTTTTTTTCCTTCTGTGTTTCTCTTTTTTTTTTTTTCTGGCCTTCAGTGTATCTATCTCTTTCCAGGGAAAAATTTCCTGCTGATTCCTGTTTCCTGGTAGTCTGAATAAAATAATGATTTTTTTGTTTGTATGTTTAAAAGTTACAGAGGTGATGTAATTTTTAGGATGGAGGATATTAAGAGGTTGCTTTTTATAGCATGCAACAGAGAGGATAATACATTTGACTGCAGATGCTGTAAGTATAGAAGTAGAGATAAAACTGCAAGTCACGCTTTTATTTTGCTTATTTTTATTTGGCAAAAGTGTCTAACACAGACAGATCTTCTGGTCCAGCCCACAAACTTTCCTTTAGATACTGCTGTAGAAATTTTTGCTATATTGCCATGTGTGCACACACAACCATAGATACATTAAGACCTGTTGTGTGGTGAATGGACACATCACAGCTCCTTTGCTGTGGATAATTTGGATGAAATTTCTTGCTTGACAGCAAGTCACTTACACAGGCAGATTGCCTTCTTTCCAAGAAGAAATAATATGTTCTTATTTTTCTTTGGATAAACACACATGCTGGTTCACAAATCAAAGCAAACCAGTTTAATCACAGTAATGTTAGAAGAAATCTCTGTAACAGCTTAGATCTCCACTGCTGAAAGTGTACGAGCACATGTCACAGAAACATGAATTTTCTCAAAGGCATTCACACTGCCTGTCATGTTTGCTCTGACAAAATTCTGAAGAGGTATTATGCTCTCTCAGAATAACTCAAAAATGTGTGTGCTTGTCTTTGGCTTGACTGTCACAGTACGTGTGCTTACTGCATTCTGCTAAAACTTCCTCGTACAAAAATAATTCACAACTGAAATGCCTCTTTCTGGTCAAGGTTTCCTCATCCTGAATGCATGCTTAGTCTCTCCACTCCACATTCATAAATAGTTTGAGAGACTTCAAGCATCTGAGGTCATTGTGCTTCACACAATTGTTCTTTGTTGCGCTCTGTGAAGGAGATTACATGAGGGCAAGCTGGAATTCCTGGATACCATATTTCTCACTATTGAAGGGCTATCTCCTTGAATAAAAATAAGCAATAAGGCTATCTGAAGTGACCTTGGCAATTGTTCATGTAATTTATGACACTGTACAACTAGATTTGAGTTCAAATAAAGCAGTCCTATTAACCCATAGGGATCACTTTCAAGTCTGATAATGTCTCTGAACTGGGAAAAAATTGCTAGAAGAAGAATACATTTTCTGAAATATAGCTCTATGCATCAAACAATGTATTTGATAAGAATTTTCCTGCAATTTAACCCTGTCTTTTATATCACTGCATTGTCATCAGTTGCTCAGCTGTGGATCCCTGCAAGTATATTAAAATTAAATATATGAATGGAAGAACATTGTTTCTCATTAGGGGTAATTCTTAGTAAGTATGCAGAGAATCTCATTATTGCCAATGAATATTACTAATGCAGCTACTTGCTGGTAGATAATGGATAAAATATTCAACACCTTACTATAATAATAACGATAATAATCAACAATAATGAAAACCAAAACCAACAATAATAGTCATCAACAACTTTTAAAATTTCTTTTCATGCCTTTTAGCGTGATGAAAAGAAGACATACAATGAGGTGCATGCAAGGAAAAACCTCTGTCTCCCTCTTTTGAAAATCTTTTGATGCCATTCCTTAGTGAGAGAAGTAGGAGACCTTCAAGCTTCCAGGCCATCAGATTTTGTAAAATAAGGGGGTGGATAGAGGAGGGAAGCCATAAAAGCAGTGGAGAGGGAAAGCTGTCACAGACCCTGTACTTCATCCTGTACTGCAAAGAATTCTGTGGGAATGTGTTGTGGCTGCCACTGGAAGATTTTCAATTCAGCCTTTGCTTTATTAAACACTAAAACTGTAAAGACTCAAATCCAGAGCACACCACACTTCTGCATGAAGAAAAGCTTATGATTTGGACCTAAGCTAGTTTTAAATATAATCTTACTCTATATTTTACATCATAGTTATATTATAGTGCCCACTTTGAGACCAAAGCATATGAATATGGACCAACAAATGCATAAAAAATGAAATTCTTCTTTCCCTCAAATGTAATTTTCTTAAGGAGTTGTGTGGCTTCCTAGTGGTATGTTATCACAGATCTGGCAGGACCACCTAGCCATTCTCAGCAGAAAAGATCCTCACTCAGACCCAAACCAATAAATCTTCTCAGAATGTGGAAGCTGTAGTTTTCATTATCTTATTTTGTACCCACAAGATGTGATAGGGTCTGTCATGAAACTTGGGTTCCAGCACTTGGCGTTTTACTGACAATGGATGATAGTTTGGATGGAGCCTCAAGAGATTTCTGCATTTCTATCCACACTTAGAAAAAACAAATGAGAAAAAAAACTTGGAAATCGGTTGTTTTTGTATATGTGGAGTATATTTGTGCAGAGCTAAACCTTGCAATAAAGACTATTGTCAAATATATTTGCAGGGAATTCACCATATTATACCCATAGAGGGCACAGGATTTTTCCTGTGAGTTATATCCTTGTATTTCTGTTGTAAATATTCATTAGTTTAAACATACATTATATGTTTAATACACAGCTGCATGCTCTTCCAAGAAACAAGACTCACTTTCTTCTGGTGCTTATTCCATCAAGTTCATGACAATGGAGTCAGAAAAACCATGTAACTTGTTATCTCAGCTACTATACCTTTTCTATGACCCTAAATTATGACTGAGAAATATTTGTTCAGCAGCTTTCATATAAAAAATTAAAACCTATTAGTTTAATATAAATGTATTTGAAAGTGTGACATTTTTTGTTTTATGAGAAAGACTACAATGTCAACAAACATCATTTAAAATTAGAAAATTTTTTACTTTAATTGTATTTTGAAGCTATTACTTTGCTTTTATAACACAAAATGTAAAAGATTTTAAAAGGTAAAATTGTCAAAATGCATTATTTGAACTGGCTAGAAACTGTCATATTTCTTTATTTAGGCAGTTCAGGGTAAGGTTCAAACATTGGGGACTTTTGTAAAATATAACTCTTAAGCTAAAGAATTTGCCATGAGCATTGTATTTGGCAAGTGCTTGAAACGTTACTAATTTCAGGCTGTAGTTAAGAAGAAAGAGAGGTACAACAATAGCCTTTTTTTTTTTTTTTAGTGAAGGTCTGTCTCTTTATGGTTAGCAGTGTATAAAAACATTGTGTGAATTTACTGTATTTCATGAGATTTACAGCTAGCTGTAGTGTTTCAGTAATGCACCTGCAGAGACCACGAGAGCAGCAGATGCCAGGTTAATGAGATCTCCCAAGGATGTGTGATCTGCAATCCAGCATCCACAGGAAGTGTAATGAAACCTGAATACGTTGTAATTTGCTGTATTTTCGTCTCTTTCTATGCTTTAAGCAAAATATTTCCAGAGTCACTATAGTTTTGTGTCCTTCTCATCCAAACAAAAGGCAGAAGGAAGCAGCACCTCAGATCATCCTCTGTGAACACAAGCACAATTAACACACATATGAAAGCGCAGAAAATGCAAAGCCCAAAAAAGTCTCAAGCACTAAGCTTGAAGAGCTTTCAATAACCAGTGTAAATACAGACTTTAAAATACAATAAAGCATTCACTGGAGTCAGCATCAACGGGGATTTGGTACAAATTACCTGCAAACCATATGAGGGATTAGTATCAACTGCTGGTGATGCTTGTAAACCCAGACTCCAGTTTACAAACCGAAGAGGTACTTACATAGTTCAGAAAGGTCAGGGATTCCAATCTATTTTGATATTCAGTTGCAACCAATGTACCTCCCTGTTGTTTTTGGATTTCTGCCCAAGGAAGTGGGGGAGGAGTTTAACAAGGCCAGAAACCTCCAAAACCTTCCCATCTACTGAGAAAGTCTATTGTGTAAGACCTTCGTTTTAGCTCAGAAGTTCTATTGTCAAACACTTTTCTAGGTTTTCCAGTTTTCAACAACTATTCTCTTTTCCCTCTCCTTTGAAGAAAGATAACATCCTGTCCAACCTCAAGCAGGGAACCCCCCCTCTATGTGTGCGTGCATTTGAGCATGAATGCAGTCCTATTCTCAACCCTTGGCAAACACTAACGTGGATTTTTAAGCAGCTGTATTAGGATTTGAATTGAGCTCTTTGACTCAGGTGTTGGTATTACCCAGGAATTTATCATGCACCCTTTTAGCAGAGGAGAAAACACAGTAAAAGACAGCACATGCTAGTTAGAAGGAGGATAAAATAAGTGAAGTTCTAGGTGCATATAAAAATCGTAGCTGCAGCCCAATTTTCTGTTGCAGTAGGCTCAAAAATCAAGAGGAAAGAAGTCCTTACGAGTCCTTACATCTGCTTTATTTCCATATGAGACACTACATTCCTGTCTCTTTCTTTTTTTGTTTTCTGATTTTTCTTCCCTTCTGTCATAAGTGATGCATCTTCTGATGAAAATACTAAAAGATGGCCTTGTCATAGAATAATTGTCTTGATGTTAGATATCTTGCTGATATTTTTTCAGATGTCAGTGTTTCAAATATCCCAAGGCTGGAAGAATTCTGACAAAATGTTTTAATTGTCCTGGGTTTAATGAAAGTCAGTTGGGAGTTTTCATGGTAAAGGATTCAAAACTATTCTGATGCCATCATGTTTTATAGCACTCTGCTGCATGGAAGTAGTCATAGTGATGATTAGATAAGCCATATAAGTTCATCTAGGATATTTCTGAATAATGAGGAATCATGTAGAGTTTTAATCCTTACTTTCTGAGCACTCCTATGACAATTGGAACTTACCTCCTCTTAGTCACTCAATAATAAACATATTATCATAAACTGTTAATCACAAGGGCTAATTCACCATTACATCTACTTGACAATCAGGGAAATATTGAAAAGGAAGACTCAGATTTAACCTATATAATATGAGGTACCCAGCAGAAATATATGTCTTATGATTGTATCAGTCCTATGCTACAGTAAATTTTTACAGGCAGTAAAAAATGGGATTCCAAGCCCAGAAAGAGTTTTGGTTAGATAGAATATTTGCCCATATAAGCTCTAATTTTAGACTGGGTGGGTCTCAGTCAATGTCCATTTTTCTTGAAAATTAAAGTTCTATCATATGATGAAGTGAGATTAATTTTATAATGTTATTTCTGACATGCCAGAAGAAATTACAGCAGTCTTCACCTCTCTGCAGTGCAGGCAGTCTGAATACACATGGAAATAGTGTGCAGAAGGATATGAGCAGCCCTGAGGAGATTAGCTGGCTTTTTCCAGCAAGAGTAAGGTTTATGTCTCTCTGTATCACGTAGGGCAGCTTTCCCCAGGTAATAGTGCTTATCACTCACATATGCAATACTACAGTGGTCTCAGGACTGGGAATTTTTTGTTGGTTTTTGATGTCCATCAGGGAATTTAATTAGATGTGAGGACACTTGGCTATCTGGATTATTAAATCGAGTGCCTCAAGGGAGAGACATGAAAGAATCACACATA
>VWYO01010017.1:134114-148880 GCA_013400275.1 Rhadina sibilatrix
TGGATTTCATTCATACTTGCTGAATCTGTGAAATTGAAAATGTCGGCAGAGATGGTGTTTCTCTGGATTCTGCAGGAATCCTTTCTGGATTTCTGCTGGGTCATCTATCCCTGGGCCCATCAAGGAGGTTATATGGGATCTGCACTGCCAGGAAGAAATGGATCTGGAGCAACCCTGGTCAATTACTGACCCTGCAGTCAGCAATTTCAGTGCTTACATTTGCAGCTCTGTTGAATGCTTCTGCTGAATCTACTGAATGAGAACCACTGGAATTTCAACATGCCAGGCAGAGAAGCAGATGGTTTTGTGTTCCACCATTGGGGTGGCTGCCTGGCAAGACTTCTGAGGAATTTGGGCTGCCATGCATGTGGTGAGTCTGGGCTGTTCAGTATTTGCACAGAAGGCAGGCTTTGTTAATGTTCTGGAACAGGTGTACCAGACTAAGGTTTGACCTTAAAAAAGAGTGAAGGGAAAAGAAACAATTTTCAGTAAAGCTGGTTTCAAAATCAGCTTCTGAATATCCATGCAATGGAATTTACTTGCCCAGACTAGTTCTTGCAGCTATTCACCACAGTGTTTCCAGGTGCAGAGAGGATCACACTTCAGGCTTTTGCTAACATAAATGCCTTGCTGCTCCAAGGAAAGGCTCGTTTTCATGAAGAGGAACTGGCAGACATAAATCCAGTGTGACTTAGAACAGGACTTTCTGTACATTAAAACAGGACCAGATAAACCTAACAACTAGGTAATGGAAGAAAGAAGTTAATGGTTTTCTGTGAAATATAAACTTTTAATTAGGGGCTAATGATACCTTATCACTTAATTGAGAAACTTTGTAACACTGTTATATATGGGATGAAACACTCAACGCTTAGAAGTCAGGAACCTGATTAGAAAATTTATCTTTTAGCCATCTTGGTCTTTGGTTGGTTAAACCAAACACTTGCAGCTATGCATACTAACAGCAGGAGGATTTCCCATCTGTGGTGTAGTTGCATTTGTCAGTTTGTTCCAACACGAAAGGTGCTGCTGTTTCACAGCAAATTTGTTTGGGGAGGTCCCTGGCACACCAACTGCTAAGCACTGGTGTCCTGCCAAAGAAACAGAAAACACTACCTCTTTACTCTGCAGTAAACTGGCTAGGATTGTTCACCTGTAAAGGAAAGGAAGAGGTGAAGTAGGGGAAAACCTACAAGAAATCATTTGCTACCAAACTTGTTTTGCTATAAGGTAAAATAGATCATGTTTTTTTTCTAGATTTTTGATAAATTAAAAAAACTTCCTCCCATTTAAATTCAGTTAATTCATCCTCTTTGTCTTAGCTCTACTTAGGTTTGTTTAATCATATAATACTATTTTTAAAGAGAACTGTTTGAATGCTCTGTGTCTAGTTTTCAAGCTGGAATAATGAACTAGAGCTTGAAACCCAGTAATGAAATTTAGTGTGGTTTTTTGTTTTTTTTTTTTCCTCTGAAGTGATTTTTAGTAATTTAAATCCTTGCTTAAATACTCTTTAGAATCTAAAGACAGACTAATGAGGCCAGTAGGTTTGACTTCTCTGGATTCCAGATAAGAAATTACACTGCAAGAAATTGCAGTCTTGAGCCCTTAGTTCTCACAAATATCCATATCAAAGCCTCGAAGAGCAATATTCTCCTTATATACTTTTGAATGCAGGTTTAGAAATTCAGTTAGGTCTACCAGTAATGTTAGTGCTTTCACTCCTACTACCTTCTTAAGACTGTCCTGTCCAACAGCAGTTGTTACATGATAAATGAAGGAGAAAATACTAAGAATTTGGTATACTAGAATTTGGGGGTGCATGTTCTGCAGGGAGAGAGGAGCTCTCAACATAATTATCAAAACAGTGTATCAACTATGTTTATTTGAAAATAAGAAAAATTACTTAAGGGGAACCTATAATTTTGGCTTCTTTGTGTGGTGACATGCTGGTACTTTGTGCTCAGTTCCTGCTGTCTCTATCCATAACTAACTGTGATATTTTCTTGCAAGTTGTGAGGGTTTGATACTACTAAAGAAGTGAGACCTGTTGCAGAAACAACATGAAAGACCTTATTAGCTGGAAGTTCTAGCTTATGTAGTGGTGTTTCTAACAGGGTGTTCTGGCTATGGAATTTGGAGGAGGTGGGAAATTGCAAACATTTGGTGAAATTTTGAAGCCATTGCTGTGCTTCCATGCTCAGTTTGATCCTCTGCTGGAAAGAGTTCAAACCCACATCCCTCCTGCTGCTCTGGGTATCAGGGTATGGGCTGCTTCACATGTTCCTGTAGCTTGTTCAAAGATCAGTGATAAAATGTCTAAAACATTCTTACAAGGACCCTCCTTCTGGTTAGTGTGATCATCACCTGGCTCTTGAACAGAGCTGACACTTGTTTTCTCTTTTTGGTCAAATGAATCTTGAATCCTTTTACTGTGCAGGAGAACAACTTAAACAGGGTAAAGCAGAATGATTTCCAAAGCAGAATAGCCAGTAATAATGAGAAGAATGAACCTCACTCAGTACTTTGATGAGACAGAGGAGGATCCTGGGCTGAAGGTTCATGACCTGGCAGAGGTATTTATTATTTTACAGACTCTCAGATGGAAGATTTTTTTTGTCAGATTTTCCTGCTGGCTAACCCTAGTAATGAAAGGTTTTTCATAAGAGCTCTGACATCTTCTATTCAGCCCACATGACACAACTCACAGAATTTAAAGACTGACCCAGAGTCCTAAGTGTGAGCATTTCATACAACATGTTAGACCATAACCCCTCCTTTCCTGCCCCCTCCAACCCCCCAAATCAAAAGGCTCTCTGCACTGAGAATAAAAATTTTCATCAAGTGCTCTTGAAGATTTCATATCTTATGAAATTGTTGTTTACAAAAATGATGCAGCCTCAAGGTACTTTGAATTTTAAAGCAGGGTAAAAATTGGAAAAATTCTCACTGAATTTAGGAGTTGTGAATTGATAGATTTAGTTTGAAAACCCTGAGGGTTGCATCTGCTTGGTCTGATATATTCTGACAAATATGACTAAACATAATTCTTGCAATTTCTTTTTGTTTTTCTCTGGTGATTCATAGTTTAGAGTCTATTGTTAACATTGGATACATGCCACTTTCACTGCTGAACATATTGCAGAAATCTAAAAACATTTCTGAAATATCCAGATGACAAAATTATTAAAAGCTCTTGATGATATGCAGTGTATTTGTAGCTCATGAGTGGGAGAATCCATTGCATGCTAACCATTATTCAGAACTCATCATTTATAAGCCCATTTGCTTACTAAGAAAAAGCTTTTGCACTTTTGCTGTGTGGGTTTTTTTTAGTATTTGAAGCTAACAAGGTAAGTCATTTGCTTCGTGTGGGAAACAGATGTGTGCTGAAAAGCAGTTCTCTTAGTAAGGAAAGGATGTCAATAAGGCATTGTTGTTACACTAAGTGTATATGATGTTGAGAAATGCCTATTGTCCCAGGGCAGTAGAGTTTTTCCCCCTCTGGATTTCTCTGTCTGCCCCAGATTTAGTTCTTACCCTGATGGCTGAGATCAGTCAAGTTTCCCAGAGAGTGCCCATGATGAAGGACTGTCTGCTTCCTCCTTTTGCTTTTTAAACCTCTCCAGAGTAAGGACGCTCCACCTTGTATAGCAACACAATAGCAATCCCTCCTTCTCTGTGACTAAATCCTCCTACCAACATATTTCCATCTGAATACTCTTAAATGCTAACTTGCCTCAATCAGATGTTTTTTTTTTCTCCCACACAAGATTGCATAACTATTGTATTTATCTGACTTCAAGGGTTTTGTACTCCAGACACTGACTGTAGTATCCGAGTGCCTTCTGCTTCCTTCAGTGTTAAAAAATTGAAGTCACTCTGTATTTCATGGTTTAAAGATGATCATTTTAGTTAGAATTGTAAGGGAATGATTACTTCATTATGACGTTGGCAAGTATTAGAAGTAAAAATAAGCATCAGTCTAGCAATGGCTGAAATGCCTGAGGGGCTCTTATGGATCCCATGAAGATTTTCCCTGCTTCTGGTTTATATTCTAGTTAAAAATTATTCATCTTGAATGTTAGGATCAGAGTCTCTGAGCAGAAGTGTGGTATGTAGTCACATGTAGATGGATGAGAGGCACAGCAGTGCTATGTATGCTATGTGTGCACCCATGTGGGTGCTGGCTTTTTCTGTCTTTTGGCTGCAGTAACCAAGGTGTACAATGACCCTGAGATCATCTCAGCTGGCGTGAGATTGGTGCTGACAATGCCAAGCCCGTGGGTTCAGTCCTTGTGTGGGCTATTTGCCTAAGAGTTGGACTTGTTGATCCTCACGAGGCCCTTCCAAAAGTAGTATACTCTGTGATGTTCCTGTGTTTGCAGCCAACTAAACATGGCCTTGGTGTGTGAAGCCTAGAGAAGTCCCAGTAGCTGTTTAATCCTGTCTGAGAACCTGGTGTGCTCTGATTGATGAAACCTAAGTTGCTGTAACTGTTTTGTTATTATTTCCTTGGCTAGGCAAACCAAAGTTACTGTGGTTATGAGCAGGAGTTTCTGGTGCAGAAGTGTCTTGTAAAAGGCCTCGATTTCCCTGTTTTGATTTGGTCTTTCATATCTAGTTACTAAGGGTCTGACTATTCTCTTAAAAGTACCCCTTGGGATATGATGTCATTGTTCATTACTGAGGAAAGGCTCATGAGAAAAGATGGGTCTTGCATTATGCTCTAAAAATAGTAAAGGTCACTCCCGTCAACAAAAGATAAGATTTTTCAAGTTAAGGAAAACCCCATGTAATCTCACACAGACAGAGCACACAAAACCAAGGCAAAGAGCAGGAAATACACCAACAAAGTCCAATTGTGGGAAAAAGACATTCAAGGTACTTAACACTATGTAAATGAGAATGTCTTTTCCATAAAAATACAAAGTTTTCTGATAGAAACTATACAATAATGCTGTAAAACTCTTGGCCCTGGGAAAGGTTGAATTCAGCTAGAGCCAAAGAAGAACATTTTTGAAAGTAAGGTCAGAGTAATATCTCAAAATACTCCAAAAAAATTATGGGAGGTCCTTCTCTCCTATGAAGAGCATGTATCAGTGTTTCAGTTTTATTCCCAAGGAAACAAAACATCTGTTGAGTTCGGCTGTCAATAATTCCCCAGAATGAAGTAGTATACAAAATTCATGTGATTAGGAAAAAAAAACAAAAACCTAAATATCCTTATTCTAATACCCAAGGACTCCTCAATCAGCCCTTCAGTTTCTGGAGCAGTATAAATAGATGAATTTTGGAGGAGGCAGGAAAGAGGCATCAAGGAGGTATGTCAAAAACCCCCATTTAAGGTAGAACAATCATAATTCTAATTTTGAGCATTAAATTTGGGCTTAATAAACTCAGTAGGATGCAGCTGAACTGCCCTTCACAGCAGAACACGTGGAGACAAGTAAGGACAAGAGCTTGCTCACTGAAACAGTGTAATAGCCTGGCACAGAGGAAGGAGAGGTGTCTGCAACACTCTGTGTGTGGAGGGCTCTGTGGGAGTGGGAATGAAGAGGAAAAAATGCAATGGGAACTTGCGAAACTGCTCCCAGAATCCGAATCTCTGGTTGAGCAAAGGTGGAATTCTGCACAGAAGCAGAGCTCAGTAACAAGGTCTTAAAAGTAGGTCAGATGCCAGCACTAATATGGGCCCACGTTAGTACCTGCAGCTCTGCAGAGCCTGGATATTTGGAGGGATGAGAGGGAGGGAAAGTTGTCTGCTTATGTTAGTGCAATGAGCCATGTGCTACATGGCTTATGCAAAAACTCCTCTTCTAGGCTTGTTTGACCTTCACAGTATGCAAACTTACTTTTGAGTACAACGAACTTCTGATAAATATTTATTGGTATTATGTAGCAGGTAAACAATTGTAGGGGTAAAAGAGAAAATGCTTTAGAGATATTTTAATGTCTTTTAAAGTAAAAAGCATGGTGAAAGCAAAACAAAAGCAAGTTTCCCATAATCTTACTGGGAAATCAGCAGAAGTAGAGAACCTTTTTCTGAATTTGGAAAAGTGACTAATTTTTAATAGAAGTATGTGAGTATAAAATTAATTGATGGCAATTTTCAATTCCAGCTTTTCTCCAATGATACTTGAAGGTATTGACTGGTGTTACTGACTTCTGTGGATACTGCTCTTCTAGAATTCACAGGGTCTTTCAATAAGAAAGATGGTGAAATTTTTCTTTTCCTTCTAGAAAACTGGTTATAAATGTCATTGTCAGCTAGGTATTATGGAAAACTTTAGCAGCAAAGATTAATTTATTTTTCAGAATTCCAGGCAATTCCCAAATTTTCTGGGTATGTTTTCACTGTTGTATTGTTCTAAGGTTTGTACATACATAGGTGTCCTAACACATTGTCTCTCTAACGTCCCAAATAAAGGATGAGTTTGCCCCTTGATTTAAAAAATCAGAAAGCAAACCATTAGCAAAGCAGTTCAAGACACTGAATCCTGGATTTTTATTTCTTGTGAGCATAAGGCATACAGTATTATTAGTTTCTAGGAATTCTAAAGACAAGCAGGAACCTCAAGAATTCGGTGGTTCTAGATAAATTTGCCAAAATCAGTATCTCAAAGGTTTTTATGTCAGTGCATCTGCCAGAGAGAACATCCAAGAAAATTCACAGTTTGACCTACTGGTGATAGCAATTAGGGATGCTAATTGTTGAAAAGGCAAACAAATATGCAAATTTCTCACACTCACCAGGACAGGAACAAGATGTCCAAAATGTTATTTCTGAACTGGTTTATTTTAGTTTATTTTTGGTGAAATGAGAAATATTGATGCTTCAGAACTTTCCACCTGTCACAGTTCACAGCAGAAATAGCTAAGGCATAGACAGCTGTGTGCAATCAACACAGTCTGGCTAAAGACAGAAACAGTCTTTTGTTCTGTGTTGTTCTGTGTTGCTGTCATAAACCTTGTGTTGTGTGTTGCAATTATTTCTCAGATGCTGAGGATTTTTTTTTGGCCAGGAGTTATACTATCAATTTCTACATGTTGCAAAATATATTCTTGAAATATCTGAAATTGAATTTCTTCTGCCTCTTATTGAGTGAAAACAATAACAACAAAAACAAGAAGTAGGAGTAGAGGCATAATGATAAATGGAGATAAAATTTAAACCAGGCACATTCGTTGTATTACCTGGGAAAACAGAATGTCATGATTAATTAAAAATATATAATTTGAAAACGCAGAAAAGTTTCATTAAAAAGATTGCTTTCTTCTTGCTTTCTTATTCCTTTTGGTTTTAGTATCTCTTCACAAGCTAGATATACTATGCTGTTTTATGAGTTGATAGGAAATGTTTACAAAAATGAAGAAAAGCTATGAAGTTGCTGAAAAATGCATGAGATCTTTTCAGGATGGCAGTGCTCTAAACTAACTGGTATAACCTTAAGCAGATATGTCAACGATCACTCAAAAATTAGCCAGCTAATGCATATGTGTATGGGTTTTTTAAAGAGACATTAGGAGATGAAAAGTGAAATAAATTTCCTGGGATTTTAAACAAGCTAAAACATAAGGGGAAGTTCAAGAATATCTTTCCATGGGTCACAGGAAGTTTATCTATAAATAGAGCATGCATTTGTTTCATAGCTAGAAGACTTCAGAAAACAACTCTGGGTACAGAACTGCTGTACAGAAAAGGCAGAGTGAACTGCACTGGTGCAAGTTGTACATCAACACCAAACTGCTGTTCCTAGGGCTGGAAAAGTCAAATTAAAAAAGACATTACCTCCTGAGATTTTTCTTCTCAGCAGCTACTGAGGATTTTACAAATAAAATCTCAATTCTGCAAGTAGCCTGAAAAAATTAGTTAAAAGTCTGAAGTTTAAATAAGTTGTTTGGGAACAATACCAAGATCTTGTATGAACTAAATATCTTCACACTTACCTCCAAGATAATGAAAGTGGCTGTTCAACCCATATGCTAAAATTCTTATTTTAGTCCTATTGCAGGTAAGAAAATAATTAGAAGACAAATAGGTAATCTATTGATCATTAAAGAATCATAAATAAGTACCATAACAAATATGGAATGGTTTTGTGTTATTCATGAGCATAGTTCATTTAAGAAAATATATTGTAGCTATAGAAATTCAAAATCCATTGACACCCACTCTCTTGGTAACTAAACTTAATTTTCTGTATGGAAACTTGCTTATTAATATGCTGAGGTTTTAAAATAATTACTGTGCACAGTTTTTACACAGAACAGAGGGCTGTTAGTGATATCTGTATCTGCTGAAGATATCTATATTAACATAACAGCCCTTGCACCAGTTGTTTATGATTCTTCTAGTCAAACTACTTACAACATTGTAGGGGCAGAATATGCACTTGATTATTTGCTTCCTTTAATAGGGTGTTAATATGTTGACTCTAACTTTTTGCAAATGACTCAATTTGTCAAACACTGCTTTGGGCTAAAAAATAAATAAATCTGTCCATGCACATTCACATTTCTCAAACTGGTTCCACTGAGGAAGTAATTTAGCTAAAACTTCTGTGTTTTTAACCCCTAGTCTGATAGGACCTGCCAAGCTGTTGCCCACCACCCTACCCCCAGAATGCCACACCATGATCCCTCCAGAACACATAGAGAGTGTTCTGTGCAAGAGAACAATTTCAAATGTTTTTTCTGTTTTTCATGGAATTTTCCATACCTAAGGTACTTGAAATCATCACTTATTTCCAAATTTTCTCTCTCTCTCTTTTTTTTTTTTTTTTTTTTTTTTTTTTTTTTTTTTTTTTTTTTTTTTTGGTTTAAACAGCATCACTTAACACATGCAATTAGGACTCTCATCTTACCTTGATTGACCTTTGGGAGGAAGAATTTGCTTCAGAAATACACACCCCATTTTAGATTCATCTGAGAATAAAAATATCTTCCAGGCTCCCCTGTAGCCTGTGAGCAAAGAACTTAATGACTTACTCACACTGCTACATTCACAGGCAGCTCAACAAAATGTTTTCCTTGCATGGCAAGTTATTGCAAATAGCAATTACATGTTGTAGGTGCTTTATAATTAGTGGTGACTAACAAACATAACCCTTTGGCTCTGATTTCAGTTCATTCTATCAATTTTATTCACCAGGAAACGTGTGGACAGATGCATCTCAAATCTTGACTCTTAATAACATCCATGGAGGGAAGATTGGAGCTTCAGCTGGGAATGCAACTGTTTTCTCTGCCCAGCTGATACCTCTGATCTCCAACGGGTACCTCTGGAAAATCAGTCAGAAATAACATCAGCTGGCTGCAGTGCCGGGGATCTGGTAGTCCCCAAATTATTTATGGTAGCTGCTCAGAACCCCTATCTGGGAACTGTGAAAGAGGCAGGAAAGCCTGGGAGTTGGCAGCATGCAGCAGCATCATGGCTGCATGAGTCCCTGGTAGTTTGTTTGTCAGAGGAGGAAACTGCCTTAATGTGTGAAGCAAGTGGCCTCTCAGCATCCTCCAAAGGAGTAACATTTATGGTGGCCTGTCTTGCTGCAAAAAGACATAACCATTTTGGCTTAAAGCAATAATATACAGAAAATACACAGTCCTAGGACTCCTCACTCCTTTACAAAATAAATTATTACATAAATTGTACCAAGGTTTTAACTGCTTTCAGTGTTTTGTTGCTTTGTTACATCTTATTGTCTTTATTTCTGTCTTGGCTGAAGCGATTAAATTCTTACTCTGATCCTGAAACAGGTAAGAATCAGTCAATTGAGGCAATATATAATTCATGTCAGACAGATGTGATAAGTGTCATTAGCACATAAATCAATCCAAATCCTACAAAAAATTTCTTTGTTGGACGGGTAGAATCAGCATCTTCAACTGGATGTCTAAAGGCAAATAGGGAAATAGAGCACATCTCCAGAATGCTGATATTGTCCAGACTTTATGTGAAGGAAAAATGAGTACCAGGTAGTGCTATTCTGTCCTCTCTTTGTTCTTCCAGGTCTATTGGTAGCTTTTTGGTTGAAAGTCTTTCACCACACGAGAGAGATTCTCAATCCATCTGGCATGTACTGCTTGGGCAGCAGGGCTTGTGTTGGCTTTGTCACGCCCCATCTCTCTTGGAGGAAGCGCTACCTTTCCCTCCCAGGACCAGAGACTGCCTTGTTTGATTTTAGTCTTTTGTACGGAAATATGCGTTATATCATCTATCTTTATCCTAGAATTAGCAGCGTATTCCATTAATGTGTACAAGACTTGCAGATGGGAGGTAATTAATGCTTGTTACCTCTCATTAATTTATATTAGATACATAAATATTGTATTAGGAAACCAACCTTTACTCCTGATCTTTCTAGAAAATTCAAAGTCAATCCTGACTGCATCTCAGCTGTAAGCTATTGAGCAAATTCATGACTACACTGGAACCAATCCAATTGCTTAGATGGTTTGTCACTTGCATAAACTGAACAGTGTGCCAGATAGAGCAACATTTTATGAATGTACTAAGTGCTATGCAAATTGATCAGAGTCAAATGGGTAGGAGGGGGGATCGTTTTTTAATGACAGATCAGTAGATTCCTAAGTGCATTTCTTAGCATGAAATATCATTTTGCTGAGAGCTTTGCTGTCCTTGCAGTGTCTGATGCACAGTGGGGGACATTCTTTTTCTTATCATGTCAATTTAAGCTCCTAATATTTTTATTTCTGACTCCCTCCAAAAAGTACACTTCTATTGTGTGTTTGTTACCTATGTTTCGCTATGCTACTTGCAGCTTCAAGTTTATTTTTTCCTCCAAACTCTTGTTTCTTAGTGCTTAATCAATGTCTCACAAAGTTTCTCAAAATAGACTTAGTTAAATGTTAAAAAATGCACCCAAACCCATCCCAGCAGCTGAATGACTCCTGTGTTAGGTATTTGCAAGCTCCCTTACTCATTTTCACTTGAAACCATTAAGGTATTGATCAAAGATTTTATTTCAGTTCTCAGAACTTCTCATAAGAGGCTCATAACTTGCCTTGTTTTATTAAATCTTTTGAGCAATATATTAGATGTACTTAAAGAGTAAGGGAAATATCCAAATATCTGGAACCTAAAATTTAAATTTACGATCTAGCCTCTCTCCTTCGAGTTGAGTTTTGCTACATTTACTTCTCTTACTCAGTGTCACTTGATGTTTTGGAAGACTTTACCATCATTTAATAGGAAGCATTCAGCATGTAATATTGGAGCTACCTATAAACCTGATAGAGGTAAGGGCCCCTTGGGGCCAGACTGGCTAGCCTATATATGGTGAAAATAAAGTTGTGCAATGCTGTGCAGACTTAAGCTCTCCTTGAGACTTACTCAGTTAATCTTTACATCTCAGAGAAGCAGTCTTTGATCAGATCTCTGCTTTTGGGACCCCCATCCATGGACTGATGGAAGATACTATTTGGCTGACTTCTTTCAATTTAGTTTAATTTTTCAGAGAAGACTCATTTTAAACACTGAGGCCCAACACCTCTAGGGTTATGCAAACCTGATCTGGGAATGCATGCCAGCTGCTACAAAGAGAGCTTTAATTTACCACTTATTTTCATGAGCTTTCTGTTCCCTGCCTGCAAATGCACAGATGCACAGATTCCTTGAGGACAGAGTTTTCTGGATGGATTAAATCCCATGTGATGTGCTAGACTTCTTTGCCTCTTTGATCTGCTCTGGTGCAACACAGAGTAACTAGCCATGGCTAATCATGGCAGACAGGCTAATCAGGGAGCCTGGAAATGAAAATCAGAACCTAATGCATTTTTATTCAGTGATTTAATACTGAATGAATAATTAAAGTGTTTTGATAGAAAAAAGTCTTAAACTTCCAGTTTCTTCTTTTCTTTAATGGTTACTGCAAAAAGCTCCATGTACTGCAGCTACTTTCATCCCCGAGGAAGAGAGGCAGTATCAGAGGTTCCTTGCTTATTTTGTTCTGTTGGATTTCTTTCATCATCTTTTTGGAAGAATTTCTTACTCAAGGTGTCTCCTAGTACATATTTCTTCCCAGCGTTTTAATTTATGCCTCTCCTAATGAAGTTCTTGAGAGTCTTCAGCTGCATGTGACAAGAGTTTCCTGAATGCTAACCTGGGGCTGTGTCCTTTTGTGGATCATGGTAATTGTGAGATGACTTACAAGAATGTTAAGTAGCTGCATTTTGCTTTAGGAAGCATTCCAGGCTGTCATTTCAAATCTGTGAGGAAACATAGGTATGTTACCATTCATCTGTGCTTGATTTCCTACTGAGAGGAATTGATCTGGGTGCTGTATCAAACGGGACTATCCCTCCTCTATGGTAGCAAATGTAACAACACTTCTGGTGTTTTCCTGATTTTAAAAGAAAATGCATGGCCACAAAACCATATTGAGAGGGGTCACAATTCTGGCAGCAATATCCAAACTCATACTCTGGCAACAATATCCAAACTCATACTCTTTCCAGTGCTGAGCTTGTGGCAGTAGACCTGATCTTATGTTATTATGTTAGTTTACTATACAAGATGAGGGATGAAGAGGGAAAAATCAATATGGCCATTTGTATCACAGTACAAATGCAAAATCTTCCATATCAAACCGCCTATGCAAGCAAACCTCTCTAAGCACTTTTGTCTAATGTTGTGATATTAAACTGCATATGCCTCATGATCCAGCCCTTCTATATTACTCTTTCAAATTCTAAATGAAATAAAAAATATGTAAAACAGAAGTAACTGCATTAGCTCCTTCAATATACTGGGGAAAATGTATATTTATACTACAATGTCCATTCAATGGTTGTTTGAAGAAGTTATAAAAGCACATGAAAGATACACTGTCAGCAGTATAAAGGAGTCTTCCCCTCTTGAGGTCAATTGAAATGTAAAGAAAATGTGACTGACAATAATTACTCCAGAGACAATAAACAGAAACAGTCTCACTAGGCTTGATTGCTCAAGGAACTTCAGAGGACAGAAATAGCAGGAGTTATGGCACATCTCTTTCCCAAAAATGCCCAAAATGCTGATAAAAAAAACTCAGATATGTATAACGGGATAGAAAACATAGTCAAGGTTGCATTGCCACTCAGGGCCCCATGAAGGTCTGCTAATTCAGTAATCTTTAGTCCAGATCTTTATCAATATCAAGCTATCCTGATTTTTGAATCATATCTTACAAGCTGTCTTGAGATGTTATGACATTGCTTTACAGGCTCATGATCCTCTGAGTCTCTGCTGTAATTTAACTGATCCGGTCAGCGGGGCAGCACTGAGGCAAGCCACGCTTTGGCCACCAGATTCTTCAGGTGTTGATCATACTGCAGTAACTTTTCCAAGGAAAGTTGTACCAGTTGTTTGAATCCATACAATTGTCTCCTTTTAAGTCAAGACTAAGTTGAATTCATACAGATGGCACAGTTGTATATATGCATAATATATTACCCAGTTTCAGTCCCAACATCCAAACAGGTGAGTTTGGTAAAGAGGCTCTATTGCCATGTGCAGAAAACAGGGAAACCTATGAATCACAGCATCACAAAACAGGTGAGATCAGATACAGCTCTAAAGGTTGTGTAGTCCCACCCCACTGCTAAAGGCAGGACCAGCTACGTCACATTGCTCAGGACCACTTCCAATCAGCTTTAGAACACCTCCAAGGAAGAAGACTAAAGACACATGGGACACTGTCCCAATGTTTGTTCACATCTTCTTTAGTCTACATGCATCTTCACATATTTGACCTCGTGCCCATCGCCTCCTGTCCTGTCTCCTCTCCCCTGAGAACAGATTCCCTTCCCCTTTAGTCTGTCTCTCCCATCCTATTAGGACTCTGTATACACTGATAAAGCCTTCTCCCAAGCCTTCTCTTCTCCAGGCTAAATGTCCCAGATCTCTCTGTCCCTGTATGGCAGATGCTCCAAGCTTCAAGCTCTTAATCTGTTTCCTGACCCCCCACTGGACTCACCTCAGCAGACTCATGTGTCTTTTGTATTGGTGAGCCCAGAACTAGACACGGTATTCCAGGTGTGCCTTGCCAATGCTGGCTATAGGGAAAGGATCACACCCTTCAGATTGCAATGCCCTTCCTAAAGCAGCCCATGGTCCTGTTGGCTGTTTGCCCAAAGGGCTCATGTTCACCTTCAGATCTATCAAGACCAGCAAGTCCTTCTCTGCAAACCTGACTTTCAGCTTGCTGAGATCAAATGACTAAAACAAAGCAGAGGTGGTACTGCCCAGGTTTATCACACATATAACCCTCTATAAAATTGATCATTGCTGCAAATACTGAAATAAATGTGTGCAAATAATACAAAATTCCTATTTAGCTAACTGTAAACTGAAGTGTTTGTGCTCAGCATTACAGAAGCACAGAATCACAGAATTATTAAATTGGAAGAGACCTCCAGGATCATCAAGTCCAACCCAACACAAACCTCAACTAAATCATGGCACCAAATGCCACATCTAGTCTTTTCTTAAACACATCCAGAGATGGTGAATCCACTACCTCCTCAGGTAGATCATTCCAATACTTTATTACCCTTTCTTTTTCCTAATATCCAGCCTATATGTCCCTTGGCCCAGCTTAAGACTGTGTCCTCTTGTTTTGTCAGTTGCTGCCTGGAGAAAGAGACCAAACCCACCTGACCACAGCCACCTTTCAGGGACTTGCAGAGACTGATGAGGTCACCTCTGAGTCTCCTTTTCTCCAGGCTAAACAACCCCAGCTCCCTCAGTCGTTCCTCACAGGG
>VWYO01010017.1:153422-179757 GCA_013400275.1 Rhadina sibilatrix
AAAAAAAAAAAAAAAAAAAATTCCCTAAGATGCAAAAGAGAAGGTTTAAATTAGATATCAGGATATTTTTTTTACACAGAAAGATTTGTAAGGCATTGCAAAAGACTTCCCAAGAAAGAGGTGGAGTCATCATCCCTGGAAGTGTTCATAACCACGTGGATATGGCACTTGAGGACATGGTGAGCATGGTGGTGGTGCTATGTTGACAGTTGGATTCGATGACTTCAGAGGCCTTTACCAGCCTTTATGATTCTGTGATTCTTCAACGTATGAAGCAAGCAAGAGATTCACCATCTCAGGAGACCAGATTACCACTTCCTTTTCCCATGGCATGAGCTGATAAAAGAGATAGATAACAAACCCCTGCTTTGACATGGATGACAAATCTCAGCCTGCCAGTTATCTCAGTCAGTAGGTTTTGTCTATGTGTAATGTACACAGAGTGCAAGGCTTCTCATAAATAAATGAGACATTCATGTCCCAATCCTACTCATCCATGTGTTGTCTTGTATTCATATATCTTCTGTAATCAGCCTGCATAAAAAATTAAACTCACTGCTTCTTTGCTTCTTCTGTAAAGAACATGTTAAATATATGAAGGAGGAAAAGCAGAGGGAAACAACCACATGCTCTTCAGATCAAACTTGGTGGTTAGCTAATTTCAAAACATCTTTATACTTTGGTGTTTTAGGAGAGGATGGGTATAACTGTAGACTTAGGACACAATAACTACTTATGACTATTTGTGATACAAATTTGTTTGAGGAAACTTTTCCCTACAGTTGCACTGATGCAGTGTGGGCTCTCAGCCTCCCCACCTGCCAAATAAATCCTGCAGGATATCACATGCAGAGTGTCTGTTTCCTGGCAAGCAATGCCCTGTGACCCTTGGCAGCAGGAGCCTCTTTCCCTTCAGTCTTACTGTGTTGCTTTGTGTCCTCTCTGGGTGAGAGTTGAGAATGTTTCTCCCTTGGAAGGTCTTGGACTAAACCCCAGGTAGGAAGGATGTGATGTGCAGCATCTTTTGTCAGAGATAAAATGCAATTAGCCTGGAGGATGTGTGAGTAGAGGAAACTTACAGGAAAATAGAATCACGTGACTCTGATGAAGCATTTAAAAGCACTTGTCTCAAAAATAGGATAAAGTGAGTTAGAGTGCAGGAAAGCTGGAATCCTTGGGCATAGCCTTCCAGTGTAGCCCAGGTCTAGTAACGTAACAAAATGTGTTTTAGCCTCTATGAATTCTAACAAATAGGGCTGTTGGGATGTCTTTTCTGTCTTTTCACGTGAAGTCATAGCAACTGCAGATCTAAACTACACTTATTTTGAAGATGTAGAACGAAAAATTATGTTTATAATAATACATATGTATATAGTGTACCATGCCTGTATAAAATTTTCAGTAAGAGTAAAGGAAGGTTGCAATGTGTCTGAGATTTGTATTTGGTTTTGGTATCAGTGATTTTTCAGAATCACACCTGGATTTTTCATTTTCAAATATATTGTAATTTGTTTACTGATTTATTGAAGTCAAACTCCTCTTAATTATATGGTCCTCCCATAACTGAGGAATATATTCATTCTCTATGTTGAAAAAAATTAATTAGAAAGGTTTTGTGTTACCAGATTTGCATGTCATTGGTGGTTTTATGTAATTGGTTCAAGTAATTTTATGACTGAAACTGACACTACAGGTAAATAAGACACAGTACATTTGAATAAAAACATAATAAAAAGTCAGGCAAGGAAATGAATGGAATAAATTCAAAATTATTTGCAGCAGAGTGATTTTCTCAGAAGGTCAGCATACAAAATTCATTTCACAAGGGTTATTTTTAGCAATTTTGAAATTTCATTTGGAACAGCCAGCTTAGACATAATGTTAAAATTGAAAGTAGTAGCCACATCTTTGTAAACAGGAAAAGTCTGGTGTAGTATCACATTATAACATTATTTGAGTTCATTGTGCCACAAACAGAATAGAATTTTGGCCATACAAATTGATAGCAATTAAAGGTATAAAAGCGATTTCAAAACATTTTTATCCAGTAATATTTATGTTTGTTTACATCGGTGCAGAATCATTTTATTTCTGCTGTCCCCCTTCTGGCCTTTTGTTGTGAAATTTAAGAGAAATTGAATGGGTAAAAATACCTCCCAGCAAGGGGTTCACTTGACATTTCAGGGATTTTCCGATACCGATACCATTCAGATTGTGATGTGCCACACTTCCTTGAGCAGATGAGACGAATGACGTTTCTGCAGGATTATTTACAGGGCCTAAGTAGACCAGAGTTGTTCTCTGTGGACCCCCATTTCCTCTGCGTGCTCAAGCTGTGATTAGTGCAAGGTTGGAGAGGAGCCACCCCCACTTCAGGAAGCCGAGGTGACCAGCCTCTGACCGCCGTGCGCTCTCTCCCCCACGGCAGATCAAGAGCCATGCTGGTTTGCTCCTAGCTTCCTCATCAGGATGCAGTGATACATCCAAGCCATGAGCCATTTCCTTCGATTGCACCTCCTCTGCTAGTGGTTGGCCAGATAAGGGATGTTATAGAGCTTCACAATCTCTTTGATGGACGCAATTTATCAAAGGGACATCCTACCCTTCCTCGTGCAAGTGGGACTACGTGGGGCTGTGTACGTGCTCCCAGTCAGGGGATGCTGAACTGTCCAGGCAGTTCTGCTTCTGCTCAAGGAATGCCTAGTGGTGGTACAGCACTGGCACAGGCCCCAGGCTTTGCACCACCAAGAATCCACAATGATTTTTTTTATAATTACATGCTACTTGATCCCTTAGAATTTTGTCATATGTCACCTAGATAGCTTAGGCATTGCTTGCTTATTTACAGCAGTTATAAAGTTATCCTCATTAGTGACCATTCATTTAAAAAAATGGCACTGAAATTAAAGGAAGGTGGCAAATAGGCACAGATATCACACTGTATGATAATGTACATTGAAGATAAATTGCCCACAAAATTTACAATTTAAAATCCCTGGCTCACAAGTTTATTTTTGCAGCCTGGTTCCATTTCCATTGATAGTATAGGGCTTACAGCCTCTGTTCAGTTCATGCAACAGGGATGCATGATACCCACTTGAGAAGTATATGAGACAGCATCTAGGTCTAGGCAAGGGAGGATATGCTGAGAAAATTAGTGGAAAAGGCCATCTTCAGGACATCAGAACATTTTTGAGATCCTAACTGTGTATTTTGGCAAAGGAGTATTTAAGGAGGAAGCATAAAACAAACATTGTTGTTTTTTCTGTGTTGTTTTGTGGCTTCTTTTTTCAAGAAGATTCTTTTGTGTATCGGGGGCAGTATTAAAAAACAAGGAAATGCTGACTGAGGAATGAGAAAGCTGGGAGTGGTTGGTACCACAGGTGCACTGGAAGTAGAAGGAAATGAGAAGAGGAAATCTCATCTCAAGATTTACCATTAAAAAAAAATAAAAGCCTTTTAAAGTGACAGAATTCTCATCTTCACATCTCTCTTCCTCTTCATATGGGAGAGAGCTGATGTTTCATAAAGGCAGCCAACACTGTATCCTAGTGGGGATCGGTAAAATCAAGAGAGAGAACAGCCTACCTGTTGTGGCCAAATGATACAGAGAAGAAGCAAAAGAGGGAGAAAGTGGGGAGGAAATAAATACTATTCATTAAATAACTAAGAACTTAATTAATTTATAATCCTGGTAAGAGCAAATGGCGGTTATCAACAGCCAGGCTAAATCAAATAGCTATATTTCATTTAAATATTCTGGCCAGTCTGCCCTTGTTAGGTAGCAAGAGAAAGAAGTAGGAGCTGGCAAGGTTTTGCCAGTACCACCTTGAAAACTAAAACCATCAAACCCTGTGTGTACTGCTGCTGAAGAACATAATAAATATACTTTTCATTTAACCATTCAATACATGCTGGATATATAAAGCAAATAACAGCATTAAAGCAGAGAATAAAAATCAGTGTATTCTTGCACTTAAAAATATGTTAATTGTAAACATTTAATCCTCAAACTAAAAATAGGCAGGTGGTCAGCCATGCAGTCAATCAAACTTTTTTTGATACTTGAAGACAAAAGCTGCTTCCATATATGATGCAAATTGTGTTCCACAAAGGAGAAAGAGGTGTGGGTTTTTTTCTTTTCTATATTAAATGCAAACTCCAGCAAATAGTAAGACACACAGTGTTTATTAGCATATCACAAGATTTATATCACAATCATATACTCATCTCTTTTACTAAATAGACTTATTGAATCTCAAGATTCTCAGTACTCAGAAAACTAGTTTCTGGCATTTTGTGCACACATTTAATTCACTGGGTTTTTTTCTCCTAAGGAGGCACACTTTTTTTCTGAAGTTGATAGTATTCACAAAAAGCGCATATCTTACTACATTGTGGCAACATTAAAATAGAACAGGCCACAGTTAGATGACAATTATTTTGACATAAAGACTTAATGACAGCTTAGCTTACTTTGATTTCAGTTATCTGAATTTTTTCTGTATCTGAAAATTCTCCAACTACTGTTACAAAAGTTTTAATGGTAAAATTTATGAGATCTGTCACGCAATTTACATATGTAAGCAGCTCACAAATGTTTGCAGTTGAGAGTGGTTTCCTCTTTCTTTTCAAGTAGAAGGCATTCAGAAGGGGATTCATTTGACATAGTAAAACCAGCAAGATCCTGAAGATTTGTGTCCTAACCCCATGAAGACCTGGGACATCTATTTAACATTAAGTTCTGGGATCACATTAGAGCCAGTGGGACCATTGAATTAGCAAACATAAGTCTGCTCAAGTAACCTGCTGAATTAGAGTCAATATTTTTCTGCAGAGAAGCCACAAATGCTCATCCCTGGAAGTGCTCGAGGCCAGGCTGGATGAGGCTTTGAGCAGCCTGCTCAGGTGGAAGGTGTCCCTGTCCATGACAGGGCATTTGGAGCTAGAGGACCTTTAAGATCTCTTCCAATCCAAATCATTCTAAGATTCTATGATCCTATGGTTTTCTGCCTCTTACAGAATGGAGATCCTTAGATCAGGATTGAACAGTAAATTCAAATAAAAGATATAAAATTTCCACCCTAATGCAACTATACTTTTCACATAATTTATCTTTATCTTTTAGTACCAGGGATTAAAAAAGGTAAGGTATTGAACATTTTTAACTATACATGACTGCACAAAATCCTGAAAAATTGCTATCTTAAAAACCTAAGGAATACACAAACTGGGTCCAGAAATCCCACACTGTACAATCCCAGCCTTCAGGAAGCTTCAAAGATATGTGCTCTGTAAGTCCAGCAGGTTTTGGCACTGCATTATTCACACAGAAAGTGTGTTTTGAGTCGCTTTGTAGACTTCTAAGTTAGGGCTCTACAGGGATATAGCAGAGCTGAAACTGAGGTATATGAGATATCCTTTCAGTGCTCTGGTCACTATTTCTGTACGTACTCTGAGAAGATATCCTGTGAGAGAGATGAATATTAATCAGATGTAATAATTAGGGTGGCAAATATCTAATTATTTTATCCTCCATCGAAAAGTTTGAGCAGACTGATGTTGAACTGCTACGAATTAAAGATTGTTGTGATTGTTACTTAGTACGTGCATTTCCTCATATTCCAGTTTGTTACAGAAACAATGGAAAGAGACATGAGGAGATACTTCCTGTACCCTAAATTTAACTTCCACATGTTTCCTTTTTTTCCTATATTTCAAGATCCCTCTTTTTGCTTATGCTGTTTCTGGGGTGAAATTTGATTTTATACATGGTTGACAACATCCAAATTCAAAAGAAACACAGTCTGACTTTTTCTGCCAATTCCAAACCTGATTTTATTTTGAGAAAAGTACAGGATGAATTTCAGTTTATATAGAATTTTCATTCAGTTCCAGAACCATTATTACATATATTTTGGTCATGTCAACTCATTTTCCTTGTGTCTTCTTTTCTGTAAAGATCTAGATAATGTGGCTGTCCTCTCTGGTTATGCAAGGAAAGGAAAAATACTGAGAATACTAAAGGGTTTGGGCAGTATCTATTCTCTGTTGGACAACTGGAGGTTTATGTTAAATAACAGAATAAGATTTTTCACTCAGGAGATGGTTGAGCACTGTATTCCCCAGGGAATGGCCTTGGTACCAAGCCTGACAGAGTTCAGGAAGCATTTGGACAATGCTCTCAGGTACATGGTGAGATTCTTGGGGTGTCCTGCACAAGGCCAGCTGTTGGACTCAATGATCCCTATGGATTTCTTGCAGCTCAGCATGTTCTAGCATTCTATGACTAATCCTCAGTGTATCCTGGCAAAGCAATGCTTCTTTCACTGGCAAAGCAATTGGATAGTTCATGCACAATAAATATTTACTTGCTTTTCCATGGGGTTTTATTGGTGTCTAGGAGTCTGACAGGTAGTAACTACTATCAGTAGTCTGTTATGATAAATCAAGTGTCAGCCTGCCTGAGCTGTTGTTTAACATCCCACCTGGCTAAGTTCTTAGGTATATAAAGATGTTCCACTCCAAGAAATTTGAAGGGCAATAAAGTTGTTTAGGAGTGAAAGACTCAGGTTCACATCCCTGTGGCAGGTGTGTTCATCTGCTGGCTATTCAGCAGTAAGCCACTCTTACGTTCTCCTTGGACACAAACCATTGTACAAAAACATCCACCCCAGCAGGATGTTCAAACTCCACCTGGCAAACCCAAAGCTATCTTCTTTCTAGCCAGATGATCCTTGCATATTTCCACATTGTTGCGGTGTGCCTTTAAGGCTTTCAAGGTGATCCCACTTTCAGGGGTTTTTCCCCTCCCTCAGGGTAGGTTTTTCCCAGCCAACCCTGAAGGAATGATTATGATACACTGGGTTTACCAAGCAAGCTGAGATTTTTGCAGGGGTTGGCCATTGAAGGAATTGGCCCAGGCAGAGAGGGCCACCCCTCCTCACAGGTGATGTGACCTTTAGGCTGCCCTTTAGCCCTCGGGTCACGCCCTGTCCCTCTCTGACAGGGAGGTGTGTGCCCTCCCCATCCCCTCTCCCAGGTGAAAACCCAGGACAGGCAGATGGTCGGGGCTCTGCTCAGGGGAGTCACACGGTTCAGAAGTGCTGCTACCCGGAATAAAATCTCTGGACAAGACCCCAAAGCAGATCCGTTTCCTTCTTCCACTGACTGGTCCAACCTCTCTGAGGGAGCCCCGCAGGATTCACCTTGCTACTTTATCTCCCCGCTGCACCCCGGGTCCTACACTGCCTGGAACAAGCCTGGACTTGTCCGAGGGGTCTGTGCCTGTGTTAAAGTGCAGGGAGAGCATCCTTTAGGGACAAACCACGAGGCTGCTCTCCCAGCACAGCTACCACACAGACTCCACAAAATAGCAGTGGTTAATTCGCTGTTATACCACATAAGAGTTCCAGGAGACAAGACCTGTAAAAGGACTTGTTGATCTCTGTAGGAGATACGTTTCAATTTTCCATCTGTCACACGGATGTACTAATCTCTGGGCTGATGATTGTTTGCAGAGAGAGAGTTTCTTTCCATTTTCCAGTCAAGAAAAGAGTGCCTCTCTTGGGAAAAAAACCCCTAACATTAACAACCTGGATATGACTTTTTCTCTTTTTCTTTTTCTTCTTTTACATGTCTCCAATTCCAGCTGGAGAGCACAGGCCTGTGGACAAATATTTTTAATATTCATTGAAATATTCCTGTGAGCTGATTAATTTTATGTGTTCAGTAAGGTTTTCTAAAAAGTTCAAGGAGGAACTTCCAGGCATCACAAAGGAAACCAATGGCAAATAGAGTGGTAAAAAGCCACGCCAGGTTTGAAGTTCAGTCTCTGGTTTATTTTCCCTTGGCAGCAATACAGATGCATTTTGGCAATCAGTAAATTTTAGCTTTACTGTGCAGGCAGGGAACTTATAGGAAACTAATAGTTAAGCACAACTACCTGACAGGAACTCAAAAGTCGCTGTTTTGATTTGCAACAACTGGACTGTACCTATCTAGTTTAGCACCATCTAGTTTAACACTGGTGGGGGTTTTTTCCCCATCTGAAAGCAAATAAACCAGGAAAATATTCTTTACAGCCCCCTCAGCTCTCCACCACAGCTGACAACCTGTGCAGATTTCCTGAATTCTGGCTCAGGATAAAGACAAGGAAAGTGTGTGTGCAGTGCATGTTTAGCTCAGAACTTGTGCAACTGCTCTACAGTGTCACAAATACCACCTTTTTTCTCCCTTGGGGTCAAGACCAGATGGACAGTGATTTCTACTGAGCAGAGTGAATCCTTTATGTAGCTAATCAACTCTTGAACTTTTGCTCCCTACGAGAAAAAAAACATTAGAGAGAAGGAAATGCCTGGTTAGGCCTCATTAAACAGTTGCTGCCAGGCACTGTAAGATCATGGAGAATGAAGACCTTACTTTTCAAGGAGTTGAGTGTTTAATTCTTCCTTTTTGGTCCAAGGATTGGTGCAATTATCACCAATCTGGAGTTTTTCTAATAGCTACAACAAAAGTGTGCACCTGATTTTACCTCCAGACTGGTTTATGATCCTTTTCCTACCTATATTCTTGTCAATAAAATCATCTTTTTTGGCTGTTTTTGGCCAAACTGCTGGCCTGGCATTTTTGTTTCTAATATAGAGCTCACATGGATGTGAAAAGGTCTGGCAACTACTATAATACACTGCTTCTGCTTACCCAAGGTTGGATTTATCTCTGTAATTATTATTTTTAAGCTCTAGCCATTAGTTCCTCTTTCTCTATCACTTGAAAGACAGAGATTTCTTCTCTGGTTTTTGTCTCCTTTATCTAGCAAGACTTCTCAGTTCTTCAAAAATAGATGTGTTTCTCTCCTTTGTTCCTTGAATAAAAAAGAGCTACAAGCAAGTTTTGAGGTATGCATTCAAGGAAAAGATTAAATAAATCTTTCTAAAGCAAATGGAAAAATATGTTGACAGGAACTCTTCAAAATCTATAAGTATTTACCATCAGAAGAATGAACTCTTCAGAAGGAAAACATTTGTTGGCATATAGTGGTGGTAGGTCCATTAAGGGTTAGTGCCTATTTTAAAATATGGGTTATCAATAAATAAAATAACACCTGTCAATCCTCCATCCTCAAAATTAGCACTGGATGCCTTTTTAAATGTTATGGCTTGACCCAGAGTTTAGTTGAAGAGGGGACCAGAAGTGCTTTCTCTCTACATCATCAATTAAATATGAATCGATCAATAGTTATTAGCCTCAAATTAGTGTCTCTAGTCTTGTTTCCTTTGGATGATTCAGAATTTGAACAATGCATTTCTCTGTTTTTCAGGCTATCTTGAAAATCAAACTTTAGTAATCTCTCTACTATCACTTATGGACTTTCAAATGCAATCTTGTTTTTCAGAATTATTTCAGAGGTGTTGAAGTTTGCCACTATTTTATTCAAAAAACAGTTATTTACTATCTGCCGCAGTAAAATAGGAAGGATGATACTGTGGTGAGTTGACCCTGACTGGAATTCTCTCTCTCCTCTTCCTTCTCTGAGCTTTTACATCTGGCCAGACACAGTATGCTATATTCCTTTGGTCAGCTTGGATCAGCTGTGTCCCTTCCCAAGATCTTGCCCACCCCCACCCTACTGGTGAGGGGGGAAATGCTGGAGAGGCAGTGCTGGTGCTGTGCCAGTGCTGCTCAGCAGTTGCCAAAACATGGGTGTGTTACCAACACCCTTCTGGCCACCAAAACAAAGCACAGCACTAGGGGGGCTGCTGTGGAGGAAATTAACTCCATCTTATCCACACCCAATACAAGCTTTTGAAGATATGCCATTTCTGTTCTCACTGTCTACACTCTGGATTTCTTAATGTTGACATGTCATCCTGAAAATAAGCATCTTCTCTGGAGAAGTCCAGATACTTGATCATTTGACAGAGAGATGGAAAGAATTTGACGGAAAAATGTCGAGAAGAAATGATTCATCAGGAAAGACTGAAGTACTAAATGACAGTTTAAAGGGAAGAGGATGAGCCCTTTTTCTACTTGAAGAAAAATCTGTAAGCAGGAAGCTACTGCAATAGGTACAGACTTAAATAAAAATGAAAGGGCCTCTTAGTCACTATGTCCATTTCCTTATTTTAATAAACTGAGATCAGTAGCTTCAATGGTTTTGCTGAAGACCAGAGAAACAGTGCCTATAACAAATGCTAGCATGTGTCTCTTTGGTTATAGCACTTCTATTCCTGTTAGGCTCTGTTGCTCCACATTTTGGTCATATTCCCATTTAAGACCACAGTTAAATACAGTGCATTGAAGCAATCCACAGTAATGTTAATTATAGATTCCAGTGCTGCAACATTTATTTCTAAAAACAACAAAGATGTCAGCATGATAATTTTCTATTATTTCAACTGCAAGTCTAATCAGAATTAGTCTGTTTTCTTTCAACTTCTCTCCTTTTTCCTCCCCCTCCTCCTCCCCAGTCACAGTGATTCACTTCTGATCATCACGCAACAGAAAGAAAACTGCAGAATTTCCTTGAAGAGAACTTTTATTTTCTTGATGTGTCTCTGTTTTACTAAAATACAGTGTGCTCAGAATCCATCACTAATAGGTGAGCATAATTAAGCAATAGCTAAATTTGCTCACAGAACATTTACAAGATTATACCACCCCAACAGTCTTTTTGAAAAACTCTTGAAAATACTTAGGACTATCATAGTCATGCATATTATATTATGATTTGAGAAGCACGTAGCAAAAACTGGCTTTTCAGTCTGACTAATTTCAGGGCAAGCAAGCTGGAAAATCAAAGTGAATGAGGTACAAAGACAGACAGGAGAACTCATACAAATTTTAGAAAACTATTACAGAAATCTAGAACCAAAGAGTAAACCAAGAATGGGACCAGTGTAAAGGCAGAACCAGGCTCTTCTGAGTGGTGTCCAGTGACAGGACAAGAGGCAATGGGCATGAACTGAAGCACAGGACACTTCCTCTGAACATCAGGTAACCCTTTTTACTTTGATGGTGATCAAGAATTGGCTCAGGTTGTCCGGGGAGGTTATGGAGTCTCTGTCCTTGGAGACGTTCCAAAGCCACCTGGATATGGTCCTGGGCAATCTGCTCTAGGTGGTCTTCCTCAAGCAAGGAGCTGAACAAGATGACCTCCAAAGGTCCCTTCCAAGCTCTGCTTCTTCCAGGCTCTGCTTCTCTGTGATTCTCAGATTCAGATATAAAGATGCTGCAACAGATTGAACAGCATGAAAGTAATGCAAGATTTCTGTTGTTCAACTTTTATTTTCTGTTTACTCTCCCAAGTTTGTGAGTAAAGTTTTCACTTAGAAAATGTTATTTAGCTTGGGATAATTTTTATGCTATGTATTGACATTAAGAAGAGCGTTTACCTGTCCAGATTTAACAGTAGTACCATTAGTTTGCAACACAGAATAGGTTATATATTATGGTAATGTTAATATTTGCTAGTGTTGTGTTTGTTTTGTTCCACTACAACATTATAATTGTGTTCATTCAGTCTGTCAACAATTTTTGTTTTAAATTGGTCCTATATGCTCAGCTCTTCAAGGGTCATTTTGGGAAGGAGAACCATATTAGTCTAAGTGTTGGATCTATTTTTATGCAGCACGGTCCTGCAAAGACCTGAATTTTCAACGTCCCCTTTTTATTCATTTTAGTCTAATTGTTTCTTCTCACATATTTGTGGTTTTTGTTTGTTTGTTTTGGTTGGGGTTTGTTTGTTTGGGTTTTTTGGTGGTTTTTTTGTTTGATTTTGGTTTGTTGTTGTTGTTTTGTTTTGTTTTTGTTTGTTTTTGGGGTTGTTGTTTTTTTTTCTAAAAACTTTCTGAACAATACACAGACTATTAATGCAAACATTCTGTGTAAAGAAAAAGATTCTTTTGGCTCTAGCACCCCTGGAATGTCAGCGAGCAATTGATCATACAGGCAACCTATTTTGCCTCTAGAGAAGTAATATTTTTGAACGTTGTCTCTTTCTCTCACTTTTTTACCTTTTTTATTCCTAGACATCTCTAAGCCTTTCAATCTGCACACTTTCCTGCATTTATTTTTAAAATAAATCACTGGTTAATTTTCACCCTGCCATTTCAGCAGTAAGAAAAAAATTATGGAAAACAAAATTCCATTTCTTGCTGATATCGTCTTCTAACTGGTCTTTCTTTGACTGTGCTTTTTTTTTTAATTCATTATGACTTTCCTCTACCTTGAAAGTCTCTTTTCTCAACTTCTATGTGTTTTGAAGGTCTTTTCTCAATTTCTTTTTGTCTTCTCCTTATTCTAAGGATTTGTACAATATGAACCACACTGAAAACTGATTTGCCAAAAGATAAAAAGATTATTGGACTGCCCTTTTCTGTTACCATTTATGACCCTGCTGTCCCTTGAGTCCACAGGAGACAACACAAGAATGAGATCTTCAGCAATTTCTGCAGTGAAAATTTTGGGGAGCCACAGCCACAATAATGCAAATATAAGGGTAATGTTTTTTGCTTATTGTTTTATGTTTAGAGCAATGATTATATTTTCTTTTAAAGGCAACATTTCAGCAAAACAAGGTTTTAAGACAGCTTTGCTGAAAATGGAATCTGTGTTTAGCTTAAAAGAAATTAAGGAAATGAGCAAATGATCCCAAAGTTCAGGTGTAAGATGGCAGTAACTATTCACCCCCTAGCTTCTACAACTGTTCTTTTTCAATTTTTTCAACTTAGGCTTTGCCATTGCCAAGGAAGAATTTAATTTTATGGAAGTATACTATTTTCCACCTATAATTGCAATCCTTCTAGTTCTTTTACTAAGTATTAATTAAGACAGCTCAAATCCTATCATGAATTGATTAATCAGGTTTACAACCCAGACAGAAAAATGTAACCTTCATTTAATTTGTGTCTGGCTTAATCTGTAGTGTCTTCGCTCAGCAATTTTTTATTTCCTTCTCTATTGCTTGTGCTTCTGGTGTCTCTGCACAGTAAAGCATTTATAACTGCACAGTTATGTTTTTTCTGCCTTTTTAATTGCACTGGTAGCTGTAGCAGAACTCCACACCTTTGGTTTCATTAGCAAACCTCACAAACTGCTACACACAACTGTTATCTGTGATCCTGAGACAAATTTTATTTTAAAAGAATTCTGAAGCCCCTCAGTCTCAGTTTTTCTAATTTGCCATGTGTGGTCCCTCTGTATTCTACAGATCACCCCAGCAATTTTTGACTAGAACAGCATTGCTGAATTTCTAAGTAAGATTTCAGAAAAATCTTTTTTTTTTTTTTTTTTCATTTAGGATAAAAAGGTATGTTAATCTCTCCATCTTTATTAAGTTTGCCCTTTTTTGAGATTTCTGATTTATTTTAGGCAGTGTGACATTTCGTATCTTGTTTCTTCTTTCTCTTTTTGTCAAGTACCAAGATGTTTCTTCCTTCTTAAACTAAGGAGTTCTGCAAGATTCTGAATATCTCATAATACAGAGTACCCTGAGCATCATCATGCTAATTAGAATTTAATTTACTAGGAACAAAAAATGATTTGTTTTCCCTTTTTGTTGGTTTGGATTTTGTTTTTGTATTTGTTTTGTGGTGTGTTTTTTTTCCATGAAGGAAGAAGGAAGATGTCTTGGCAGGGGTAGCTGAAGTGCACACCTTCCTTTCAAGGAAAAGGTTGCAGAACGAAAGCTGTTTTGTGCTGAGTAAAACCAGCATTAAAAAAAAAGTGCCAGGTGGTGGTGTAACCTGTGATGTAACCCATGCCTTCCTCATTTATGACTTCTGCAATTTACTACATTTCAAAGTGTAAGTTCTGCACCCTTAATTATACCACCTGGGAAACAGAGCAGGATTAAACCTCCTTCCCCACTGTATCACTCCAAAAGGGTATACAAATCCTGCAAAAGCTCTGTAACAGAGAGTTTGTTCAGGAGCTTTTTGGAGGGCCTCTTGGACACAGACTTCTGAGAGTAAGACAAAGCTCCTCAGCAATGGATGACACTTTGATAGCTGGAGAAGCTGGGGCAAGGAGATTGACCATAGAATATTTTTGGTGCATTTCAATTTTGTGCTTCTCTTTGTGACTTACAGAGCATCTAATTTCCTTTTTGGTGACAAATTTGTGGCTTTCATTTTTTTGTGTAACTCAAACTCTAGGATTTAGCACTTAAGGAACTTAAGCTCTCAAAATACGTATTGCTGCCTGCATTGCAAGCTGCAGCTCTTGAAGAGCAAGCAAGTAACCAGCAGACACATCATGGGTCACATTGCCTAAAAATCAAAGTGAACCTGCCCAATACCATTAACAGTGATATAAATTATGTCTAAAACAGTCAAAAGGGAACTTCTTCATTATCCAATGGCTCAAAAAATATTTCCCAGCAGTGTTATGTCCAATTTCCTTACAGGTTTCACATACTACCTTTATCAATTTAATTAAATGGATTTCTAGTAGTAGTGTACACTTTTCGTAGACATACGGTGAAGAGCTACTCAGAATATTTTCAGCTATGCTTCTGTTGAAACGTATTACATTCAAACCTTTTTTTTTTTTTTTTTTCCCCCTTATACTGATTTACAAGGTTTTGATGGAATGTCTTCTGAAAATGACTTTCTGGATGCTTCAGAAAAGGGAGTATATTTTCAAATTTTAAAAGCTATGAAAATGGGTAATGTTTTCAACAGTCTTTGATCTGCAGCATGAGTTTCAAGGGCAATCCTGCTTAAAGAACAGAAAAAGTATTGGTTTTACTTGGAAACTCTGCATGTAAGATTTCAAACGTGCTGTTTTCTCTAACTACCAGAGCCGTTATGAGACCTTAATGTGCCTGTAGAAAAGTGTATGCTTTCTACTCTGAGAGAAGAGTCAAGTTTTTTATATACTCTAATCTAAAAGTTCTTCAAATCATCTTGAGGTTCCTGAAAGTTGAAAAGCAGAGGAACCTGTTTAATTTCTAACTTAATTTTTACATAAAAATATTAAAAATTGAGATCAGATAAATAACAAAGAAAACTTATTTCTTTGCACTGCTTCTCTTCCCCCTGAACTTCAGTTTTTCTGGGCTTAAATGACCTGTTAAATAGTACAGGACTGAAGCTTCATAAAACATCAACAATTAATCCGATCACATACATGAGTCAATTATTGGAGCAGATTTTTCTAAAACATGTTTTGTGATCAAGGAGCAATAATTTCCTCAAAAAAATCCTGGACAGGAAATCAGACCATTGAATGGAGTCTCACAGCTACAAAATCTGACGTATATTTTAAAGGAAACTCTAAACAGAGTGTTAATAAGACATATAAGTAGGGCTTTACAAATATCTTTCTGAACATAAGGCTTTGGAAAGCTGTCAAACACTTGAAAACATGAGAATAAATATACTCCTTCTTCATTATTTTTAGACACTTCTCAGATTCTTAAGTAATAAAAGATAACGTGTCACAGAATGTGCTCAAACTGTGCCAAGTACCATATCAAGCATTGGCAGAGCAAGTTCCTGCATAGTAGTTGGGCCAGTCCTTTCAAATCATTTCAACATTATTTGACAGAATGTAGATTCATTAGGAAAAAACTCTCAAACACACTATTAGTTCCTTGAAGCGCTGCAATGTGAGAAATTCTTCACATAACTTTCACACCCAGTCACACTACCTTGTTTCTTTCTGTCAGAAAAGTTGCAGTGCAATCAACACTAGGTGCCTGATTCAAAATGCTTATGGATACTCACCCCAGATAAAATAATCCAGTAATATCTGCTTTCTATAAATACATTACCGAGTCAGTTTACTGGCAGAAATATTTGCAAAAGCTAGTGGTTTAAGTGAAGAATTGAAGTGACTGTTTTCAAGTCACTTGAAATGTGATTTTAGAATTACTTAGAAGTGGGGTTTTAGCATATATTCTCTTCTAATCCATTCGGTGAACAGAAAATAAACTCATGATTTCCAAGAAAGGTTCAACTTTTCAGAATTAATTACTAGTATAAAAATTGCTTATGAATTTTTACATAAATTAGTCAATAAAAAAATTTAAGTCTTGAACTAATTACAGAATTCCTTAAGCCAGTTCCTACATTCAGTGAGTGACAGTGTTATCTTAAATTTCCAAAGCAATGTCATAAATTCCGAAATAATCTTTTCTGATTATTGAATCAAGTTACATTTCATGCAATTAAAGGTAAAATCTCTTTTATTAACTGGCTGGTCTACCTGTCTCTTGAGCTATCATTGAGAGAAGCAAGGGGCAGCTGCTGTTGTTGTGTGGGAACAGAGAAGATGGTCTGGAAAACCAAACAGAAATGGGGCAAAATAGGGTTTTAATATCTTCTCCTCCACAGAGACAGGAGTATAACAATACGTTAATTCTGGATTTTCACACTTTCTCCTCCTTTGATCAATATTTCCTCGTGTCCTGAGAGGAGAGTGGGCTGTGGCATAGAAACACTGTGAGAATCCTTCTCCAGAAGCTGTTCTGTCATCCTGCAGAGCTTCTTCTCCCCCATGATGTTCATAATGCCAGGAGCACTTTTGATGCTGTTTCCTTGCAGGGACAGGTATCATTTTGAAGATCTTTTAAACCCTCAGAGCCATGGAAATGCAGATAAGCAGGTCAATCTTTAGTCCAGTCTCCTCTGCCTGGCACACACACAATTTCTCTAAAGAATGCTGCACATGCATGCAAAATTATTCAGTCACAGCTGAGGGAAGCTGAGAAGGGGACTGGTTAGTACAGTAAAAATCAGATTCTTCCTATGTTTGTCGTTAATAAATTTATTTGGGGGCCAGTAGTGTACAAGGAAAGTCACATATAATTTTGATTATTTATCAAAAGCAGATTTGTAGTTTGTCTTTTTCCCTGAACTGTCACAGTATTGAGGGATGTTGTACAAGTAAATTGTAAATCAGATATTTAATTTTATAAAAGTTGAAAACTAATCTAGAAAGGCAGCCATTCTCTGCATCATGATGGAAAATCATTCAGTCACTGTAGAATGTTGATAAAAGTAGTCACTGATGATTGAATTATGAAATCAAGAACACTATTGTATTGTTCTTATTAATGTATGTAGTTAAAATCACAAAATGCTACTGATACTCCCAAACAAATCATACTAATTCTATTATTGGCAATCACACAGCTCATTAATAACAATCATATCATTTTAGCTTTCTTCCAAAAGCTAACATAAGTTTTAACAGGGGTAATGAAAGGTTGTGCTGTGTTTGAAGTTTCAGCAAATCTGTCATGTTTTATTTAGCATCAGTGAAATTCTGGACACCAATATTTACACTTCACAGTGAACTTCTAATTCAAATTTTTTCTTTGAACTGACCTTTAAATTTTTGAACACCTGTGGAAATGCTGGAGGCTGACTTCAAGCTATGTAACTTTTCTGTGTTTGCTTCTGGTCCCTTAACAGAGTATTTCTTATACTTGCCAAACTCACCTACAAACATCGTAGGTGTTTCTTCCCTTCTCTTTCTCCTTTGCTTGCTAGTCATTATATTTGAGAAATTCAGCTGCTTCAGCTCCCATTGCAACTTCATTTCTCCTCCTTGCCATGACAAATAAAACTGAAATCTGATTTTAACTATTAAAAAAATTATAGCTGCAAACCTACATTTTTTTTCTTGTAATTTAAACCCGTCCATTAAATAAATTGGAAGGCAAAAATTTAGTATTCTTGAGATATTACATCTCTTGTACAACATCTGAGGAATCATATCCTTTTGGTAGTAATTGACTTTTGCACAGTGAGTGAAGATGTCCAAGCATCAACCTTGAATTGAGTTGATCTTCTTGTATATTCTTCACTCCTTTTTTCTCTCCCTGATGTAATTTTCATACTGATTACAAGGGCCTCTACTCAAACTGTTTTGCTTATGGGCAGTTGAGTAATGCAGAACTGTGAAGTCAAGGTCTGTAGCTCCTCCAAATCCCTGAGAAAAGTGAATGGCCTAAAGGAGGAGTAGCAGGGAACTCATGTGATGGATTAGAAAAACCAAATCCCTTCATCCTTGCATTCACTCATGAATTCATGTCCTATAATTACAACCTGCTCCTACTTAGTTTCCTTTACTCATTTATTTCTAGGCTGCTCAGAATCCTTTCTATTGAATACTGGAGTTCTTTACATGGTAACGTATTAAGAAACAAAGCAAAGAGGTATTTCCTAGGTAAAGTTGAACAAAACTGTAATTGGTTAAAACAAAACCCCAGAAAAAGAATAAATCAAATTTCAGTAAAATAAAAATCTATGATATAGTCCCAAAAGTGTTTATCTATTGTTTAACACTGATGAAAAACACAAGGGTTAGGTTTATTCTGGGAAGAAACAGTCATAAGGAACTCAAAAAGAATAAATTGTGGAGCTAAAATTCTTTCATGATTTTCTTATTCTCCCTAGAAATCAAATACTGTCTCTAAAACCTCTTTTGACATTTTGAGACAGTAATTAAATGTAGAAGATTTATTCATTGTTGTGCATATGGTTGTAGGTATTAAAGCAAGCAAAAAATCCAATAAATTAGGTACTTTTCATGAATAATGTTAATTTAATTTTCAATGAGAAAGAGATACCAAAAGGATGAAATCTTGGAAAACTAATCCTTGTGGGAGGTAGTTAACCCTGCTGCTTTAGGGAAGCCTTTGTCTGACTTGTATATTGTCATACCCTGTGAATCTTCCATACTGCTCTTTTTAGCTTTTCCTGAAGATAAATTGACAGAAGCTGTGTGATGGATATATGTAACACCTTGTACAGCTTTATTTGCATTCAACCTACTTCACAAAAAAAGGCAACCTTACTTACAGGAAATACCCTGCTTTGTTCTGTGTCAGATAGAATTGGGTGAAATAAAGCAAGGAAGAAAATGCAATTAGGTTGAATTTATATCAGAATTTATACCAGCTGGATCAGTCCTCTGTCCTGCCATGGTCTATTGAGTTTATTCAACGATTATCAAATTAATTTTACTTCAAATTACTTTCTTTTTTTACCTCAATTTACTTTTTCTTTACATATGCTCTGAAAAAAAAAAAAAATCTGTTAACAAGGACAGAAAGCTAACCTATTTATCCAGCTACTCTTGTGTCTATTTTGAAATTCAGTTGAATATGGATAAGAGCTGTTGAAACAGAGATGTCCTACAAGCCAGAATCCTAATTGTCAATATGTACATACACTGGGATCTGCATTCAGGTTTCTAAGTCAGACACATTCCTGATCTAGTGCACACAACTTCCAAACATCAGGTACTGACTAAAATAGGAAAATAGCATTTTTAAAAATTTCATTGCTCAGAGTGCTTGAGGGGAGTATAGAGAAGAGGTAATCATGGAGGAAGAAAACATATAGATCAAAGGTGTTGGAAGAATTTCAGTGATGAAGGGAAAATAAATCCAGATGAATATGAAATATTTAAAATGGAAGAAACTCTTTTTTTTTTTTTTTTTTTTTTTTAAGCGTTAGATTTTTTTTCTTTAAGAGGCTGAATTTTATTGTCCTGCTTTAAAATATGTCATCCAAACTCTCACCAGGCTTCATCTTCCTTTCATTAAATAGTTTTTGGTTTATACATCTGTGTACCAGAGTCATACTCCATAGTCCAAAATAGCCATTAGATTAAAGTACTTATAGGACAAATTTAGAGTGAATTATTTAAAAGTATTTTCCTAGAAATGGAGAGAAAATGGAGTACTGCAATAACCAATGGAAAGCTGCAAATTCTGAAGACCTCTGTATTCCTTCCAGGAATGTTGCACACCAGGTTAAGTGTATTGCATGGTTTCAAGTCTTGAAGAGCCATGGAAGGATGAAGGGAAACGACTTTTAAGAGAAACTGTCCTTGTTGACCCATTGTCTTTAAGTTTGAAACCACTCTGCCTTGTTCAGTCACTACATGATCTTATAACAAGTCCCTCTCCATCTTTCTTGTAGGCCTCCTTTAGGTACTCAAAGGCCTCAGTTAGGTCTCTCTGAAGACTTCTCTTTTCCAGGCTGAACAACCCCAAATTTCTCAGCCTTTCTTCACACGGAAGGTGTTCCACCCCTCTAATAATTTTAGTGGCCTCCTCTGGATGTTTTCCAACAGGTCCATGTCTCTCTAGTGCTGGGGACCCCACAGCTGGATGCAGCACTCAAGGTGGGGTCTCAGCAGAGCAGAGCAGAGCAGAGGGGCAGAATCCCCTCCCTGGCCCTGCTGCCCACCCTGCTCTGGATGCAGCCCAGGACATGTTTGGCTCTCTGGGCTGTGAGTGCCCATGGCTGGGGCATGGTGAGTTTTTCATCCCTCAGAAGACCCAAGTCCTTCTCAGCAGGGCCACTCTTGATCTGTTCATTCCCCAGCCTGGTTTGATACCAGGGATTGCCCTGACCCAAGTGCAGCACTTTGTACTTGATAAACCTCATAAAATTCCATGGGCCCACTTCTCCAACATGTCCAAGTCCCTCTGGAATCCCATCCTTCTGGTGTGTCAGCAGCACCTCTCAGCTTGGGTCATCTGCAAATCTGCCAAGGGTGCACTCAATCCCTTTGTCTGTGCCACTGATGAGGATATTAAAGAACTCTGGTCACAGTTCAGAGCCCTGAGGGCACCACTTGTCACTGATGTCCACTGGGGCTCTGAGTCCTTGACCACGATCCTCTGGATACGGCCATCCTACCAATTTCTTATCCATATATCACCATCAAACCACCCTTTTTCCTTGTTTAGAAAGTAGGATGTTGTGAAGGACAGTATCAAAAGTTATACAGACATAAAAGACATCCACAGCCCTCCTCTTATCCACTGATGTAGTCATTTCATTATAGAAGGCCACTGAGTTGGTCAGGCAAGACTTATCCTTCAGGAAGCTGTGCTGGCTGTGCCAAATCACCTCCCTCCACATGCCTTAGCACAGATTCTAGGAGGATTTGTTCCATCATCTTCCCAGGGACAGATGCAAAGGCTGACTGTTTGATTGTCCCCAGGGTCAGCCTCTCTACCCTTTTGAAACATGGGCACAATATTTCTCCTTTTCCAGTCTCTTGGGACTTCACTTGACTGCCATAACTTTTCAAACATGGAGAGTGGCTTGGCACCTACAGCTACCATTTCCCTCAGGGCTTCAGGATGCATCTCACCAGGTCCCATTGATTTTTGTACATTCAGGTTCTTCAGGTGGTCACAAATCTGATCTTTGCTTACAGTGGGAGGGACTTTGCTCCCCCAGTCCCCGTCCTATTGTCCATCCACTTGAGAAGTGTGGGAAGAAAGGCTGTCACTGAAGCACAAAGAAAAAGTACTGATGAGTACCTCAGCCTTTTCCTCATCCTTGTTACCAGTTTCACAGCCTTCTTCAGCAGGGCCATTACTCCTTCTTTGACCTTCCTTTTCTGGTTAGCAGCCCTTCTTGGTGCTCTTTGTGTTCCTTGCCAAGTTCTGCTCCAGCTTTGCCTTGGTCTTTCTGACTCCATCCCTACACAACTGTACTTCATGTCTATACTTTTTCCCAGGACATCTGTCCTAGCTTCAACTCCCTGGGCGTTTGCTTCTTTCCTTTTAGTTTCTCCAGCAGGTCCCTACTCAGCCGTGCTGGTCTCTTTCCTTCCTTGCCCAATTTGCTCCTGGGATTGTTAGCTCTTGGAGATCTCTGTGGAAGATTTCCTTAAAGATTTGCCAGCTCTGTTCCACTCCCTTGTATCTGAGGGCAGTCTCCCAGGAGATACCACTGACTACCTCCCCGAGAAGCTGGAAGCCTGCTTTCCTAAGGTTCAGGGACCTAATTTTGCACCTGACCTGCCCCATATCCCTCAGGACTACAAACTCCCCCAGTGCATGAGTGCTGCAGCCCAGGCTGCCTCCAGTTTTGATGTCCCCAGTTGGCTCACTGGCACTGGTGACCATCAGGTCCAGAATGCAACCCCTCCAGAAGAGCTGTCTATTACCTGGGTCAAGGAGTAGTGCTCCAAGCATCCAGCAGTCCCCTGGATTATCTACAGCTCACACTGCCTCTTTTCCAGCAGATGTTGAGGTAGTTGAAGTCCCCCAGCAGGACAAGGGCCTGTGAACACGATGCCTTCTGTCACTGAAGCAGGAAGGTCTCATGTACAGTCTCCCCTTAGTCAGGCAGCCCATAGTGGAGGCTGACCACAAGGCTCCCTTTTCTGCCTTTCTGTCTGATCCTTACTACAGGCTTTCAATCTGCTCATGCCTGTTCTACAGACACAACTTTCCATGCTCAACCCCACTCTTGTAGGGGTAACCCCTTTGCCTCTCCTTCCTCTCCTGGCCCTTCTGATCAGCCTGTACTCTTTGATAGTCACACTCCAGTCATGGCACTCCTCCCACCAAGTTTCAGTAATGGCAAAAAGGTCACAGCTTTCTAGCAACATGGTGGCTTCTAGCTGATTGTTTGTTGCCCATGTGTGTGCATTGGTGTGAGGCACCCCAGCTGGGCTGTCAGCCATGTCACCTTCCTAGAAGAACACACCTTAATTCCTTTGAAATAATTCTCTGGTGTTTCCCTGTTGCCTTCTATTACCTCAGGAGTCCCTGGGTCACCTCCATAAGTTTGCAATTGTGTTCCAGCACAGCCAGCACAACTCAGAGTCAGCAGGGTGTAGCTGCACTTTGCTGGGTGTCAGTTTCACTCCCAACACTGGTATGCCACCATGGCTTATTTCTGCCAAGGCTGGTGTTGTTCCCTTCCCCTTCCAACCTGGTTTAACGCCCTCTCAATCAACCCTGCCAACTGACAGGCTAGAGTCCTTTCCCCTCTCTTACACAGGTGAACTCCATCTCTCTCTCCAGTATCCCTGGTGCTGTACAAACCATGGCATGATCAAAAAACCCAACACTCAACTGATGGCACCGGTCTTTAGGCAATGTGTTGATCAGAGGACCCTGCTGCTCCTGCAGGAATTCTTCCCTGAACACTAAAGGAGTTAAGAGAAATACCACCTGTGTGGCTGTCCCTTCAACCTGCTGTCCCAGTGCTCTGGAGTCCTTTTGGGCTGTCCTAGGTCTTCTCTCATCTAGTTTATCACTGCTGACCTGAAGAACCAGCAGTGGGTAATAATCAGAGGGCTGAATTAATCCAAGGAGTCTCCTGGTGCAGTCTCTTGCATACTTCTGCCTTAGTCAAATCATGTGATTATCCACAAGTACCTTGTGCCAGAATAACCAACTCATCTTGTCAAGGTATATATGAAGGTGGCACAGGTTTAAATCCTAATGTAAATTAAGACTGGGCTCTTCTTCAATATTCTATGTCTTAAGCAGTAAATAGTCTCTCCCTACATATAGTTTTATCAGAAAATCAACACTATGATGATGCAGAAAACTTTATAAAAGTCTAATTTAAATATGGCTAAACAAAATAAAATAATAAAATCACACCTACCATTTTTCCAGAGCAAAAAAATAGACAATTATCATAACTTGAATTATGTTATAATCATGAAATTTCAATGAACCTCCCCTCCTTTACTTCCCTTCAAGACTTTAAGTGTGAACTTCAACACTAAATCTTACCAGATTTTCTTCACTATTGCTTCTCCTTTTTTTTTTTTTTTTTTTTTTTCTTTTTTTTTTTTTTTTTTTTTTTTTTTTTTTTGTGTGTGTGTGTGTGTGTGTGTGTCTTTCCTTTTACTTTCCCCCTTCCAGATCCATATTTTTGTTTTACCTTTTTTCCCCCAACATTCCCTTTAGATTTCAGGGCCAGATAGTAAGCATTGCTGAGAGAAACATTCCCATTGTTGTTTGAAATACTTAATGTGACTGCTCAGTAGTGGTAGCTGTTTTCACAATCCAGCCAGTGTGACTTACCTTGGTTTCTTTTATAAGAAATGCTACTGATTTTATCTCCACAGCTCACATCAGTCCTCAGTTTATTATTTCTCCAGAGAGGAGAAGGGTGAGAGAAAGACCCTGAGTTATTGTTCTCTTCCATTGCCTGTTAAATAAAATCTTTAGTCTTCCAAAATAACAGTGGGATTCAGCTGGTAAATACAGGGGCTTACATCTCAAATAGTTATACTCTTTCACCCAGTTTAAAAAAAATAAACATTTGCAGGTTGCAACTGATCCCATCAAAGTAAACTTCTAAAATGCGTCAGAAAAATCTCCTCTTTAGCATCAGCAGTCATTTTGAATAAGTGTCCTCAATCATTAACATTTTTTCCTGATATTTCTTGCTTTAAAAGTTCTCATTAATAAGTAAAAAAAAGGTGCTAAACAAGTTACTCCATACCAGAGAAAGTCTCCATACTTCCATACATGACTTTGTATCCTCAGTAACACTCAAATTTTCATAGAGAGTCACAGTAGAAAGTAAAATTGTGCGTGCTGTGTGGACATATAAACAGATCAACCTCATGTCCTATTAAATGCTGAAGAGCAGGTTAGTAAAAAAAAAGTGGACACACCAATCATGGTAAATTGCCTTTTGCACAGAGATACTAGCCTGGATCACAGCAAGCTGCTGTGATATAAAAAGAAAAGAAGTGATTGTATTTGAGTGACCAGTATTTTTTTTATTTGTCTTGACATCCTAAACTTTTATATGATGATTCAAAAACTGAAACACTCCAGCTAAAATACAAATATTTTTGTTTGGAAAAATTCTTGAGTGTTTCATATGAGTTATATTACAGAAGCTTTATATTCCAACTCATACTCCATATCCTATGACAACTCACAAGCTTTCCTGTGAGTAATATGTAAGAATATGTAGAAACCTTTCAGCTTTGGAAACTGAAGTCCCACTGGGGAATCCAGAGCCCATGAGAGAAGGAGGACATGATGTAACTGAACAGTAGCTCTGGTGAGTCACCACTGAAACATTTCCAGCCATATTACTTGATTGTGAAGACATTCTCTTTTTTTTTTTTTTTTTTTTNTTGTTTTTTTTTTTTTTTTTTTTTTTTTTTTTTTTTTTCTTAAAAAAGCATTGAAATTTCAAAAGAAAGACACTTCATTAAAAATTATACATGAAATCATGGAGCTTATTTGTAAACAATTCTGATTGATTATTATAAATGCACCATAATTAATAACTCACCCACAAGATTATCTTCTGTTTACACTTTAGAAAAGCCTGACTATACATTAGAGAGTGAAGTTAAGCATTGAAATGTTATATGAAGCTGGCTCTGTCATCATATATTTGCTACCTGTTCATCAGGAAGTTTTTACTGGCTCTTTTTCTATTTTGCTTTGGTATTTTGGTGGGCACTGATGCTGGAGGAGATGTCACAGGGTAGAAAATGTACTGGCATTGCAAGAAGAACATTTAGTACAAGGAGCACACTAAACACAACTGACTTTTGATCCCCAGGCTGTCAACATGACCTACCCTCACAGAACTTCCATTAAAGAGTTGATAATGCCACTGAAATATTAAAGTTCTTCAGTCCACAATTCAAATTGAAAACTAACCATAAAACCTCAGGTGTCAAGAAAAAGAGCAACTGAAAAAGGTTATGTTATCCAAAGTTTGTTGCAATGATATTTTTACTGACAACACCTTATTTTATCGAAACATCTCTATAAACATGTTTTGCTGAGAAGCTGTGAGAACTGACTGGTAGTATTATCCAGTGTTATTTGACCACACTCAAGTATGCTCCCATTGATCTGACCATAAATGCCTGTGACTGCCTTGTGGGAAACCAAAATAAAAAAATCTCTAGACACAGGAGGAAGCCTTTCTACTTTTCAGAACCACATCCATAATCAATGAATATTCAGAAATTACTGAAGAAAAAATCTGATTATTTGGATGAAGTTCCAGTTTTTTGAAAGACAATAAGGCAAATGGTACGAGTTATGCATCCTTTCTTTGCTCCCACAGGCAAGGCAGAGCATGAAGCATATCTTCAGAAACATTTTTATGTTTCACAAGAAAGATTTTCTGAAATTAAGGAATAAAAGCAGGAAGCAAATAATACTAAGAATATTTTCAGAAATGAGACTTACAAGGAAAGGCTGAACTTCAACCCAAGTTATTATGTATAACTAGAACAGAAATTATTTTTGTGTTGTCTCACAGATGCCAATTTCATCTCTTGCCTCATTTTCAGTCTTTTCAGTTCAACTGACTAATCAAAAGCCAGGTTAACAGCTGGCAGAAGCAGTATTCCAGTATTCTCCAGAAAGAGACAGATGTGTTTTATAGTGCTTGATCATGAATTGTCAGCAGCTCATTGAGGACTCCCCTGACCTGTAAAGGAGTCAAAGGAGTTGTCTCTTCTGTGAGATCAGTTTCAAAGTGCAGATCCATGTATAATTTTGTATTCTTCCCAGCAGAGAGAGACATGAGGGAATGATAATGAATGTCTAACCTAC
>VWYO01010017.1:189160-209576 GCA_013400275.1 Rhadina sibilatrix
TTTTTTTTTGAATACTAAGGTCTAGATTTTGATCTGAGGTAGCAACATCCAGGTGATGCAGCAGAGGGTAGGTACACGTGTGTCTAGTCACTGAGTTGACAACAGGAACTTTTGAGTTGACTCAGAGTCTTAAAACTCTACGTAGATGTGAGTGCATGAGCTGAAAACATATTTCAAGCTAAATTTTTGTCACCTAAGTCCTTGATATCTTAGACAGGAAAATTTGTAAGACCTAAGTGCCTATTGTAAACGTGTTTGTCTTTCTGACCTGTGTATACATCTGTGCACTCTCAGCAATCTAAAAATCTTATTCAGTGAAAGTGTTTATGTAAAAATAGCAGCTCTGCTAATGTACTTTCTATCTGTATTTCACTTCTCTGCATTACAAATACAAGAAATATATTCTCAAGAAAAGGTAAAATCCCTCCAGAAGTGTGGACTATCATCCTGTTTCACATATTATATTACATGCATAAGAGATAATTGTATATGCAAACACTGACTGCAAAGTACTGACTTTTATTACTAAGGTAGAAAAAACATCAGTTTGGATTTCAGATCCTTGATTTTCAGCACTTACAGATAAGGAATAAAATTCTTTCTACTCACAAGTTCAGCAAATTTACTGTGAAATTAATAAAATGATCTGCAAAACATCCTTTCAGTTTCATGTAGCATTATAAACCTACATTTAAAAACTGCTGGACTTCAAAGATCACACTTCATCTCTAAGAGGGAGTTTGGTATTCTGGTACCCAGATGAATGAAGGGATATTAAAGAGGTGTTTATAATTTGATTCAAAAATCCTCTTTGTGGTTCTGTATAGATGAGTGGAAGCAAAAGGACAGAAAATTAAGGAGTTTATTTAAATGATATTCAAACCATATCTTTGCTTCCCTATGTGTTTCTGCAAGTTTCTGGGCGAGAGGAGGAATATAGCAAAACAGGAATTCCTGCTTTCTGTGTCCAGCTGTGTCTGATGTTTGGCTGAAGGATAGCTACAGGGACCAGTCCTAAAGCTGAGGAGAGGAGGCCTCTGTCTGGGACCTGGTTCACCACAGCTGCCCCAGGCTTCACCATGGTCAGTCCTGCCCTCAGATCAACCCAAGGAGAGATCCAGAAGCTCTCCCCAGGGTGCTGACAGGCATTGCTGAAGGTGTGCAGACACCTACTGCCCCTCACACCAGAACCAGAGAGTGTGAGGGGCAGAGGGTACCTTCACACATCCCTGGGGAGGGGGCTCGAATTAACCCCACAGAGAGTACAAACACACAGCCCCTGTGTCAGGATGCCAACTGGGGCTTGGCTTGGAAAAGCAGCTCAGACAGATGCATCTCCTGAGATCCACATACCCAAATTGTTTAATTTGAAGTGAATTTTCTCATCTGAGAGGAGGAGACCTCAGGCCCAAAGAGCTTAAATGCCTGCAGGGACTTAACAGGTCTGCAAAACTACTGAATAGTCTAAATTAGGGGTTTCCCCAGTGGGAATTGTTCTCATTTGACATAAAATATGTAAATATTAATTGGACTTGAGGTTTCAACTCTGTTTTTTAATTTTCATTATGAATCTCCTAGTCAATGGGCTCCACAATGCTTCCCTCTCCCCAATGAATCTTTAATTATTCTGCAGGAAATAGAAGAGCTTCATTAACTTTCTTATTCTTAATATTAAAATAAATTCATTAACAGGAAGAACTGGAGAGGGATTCATCATTCCTCAAAGGGAAAATGTGACATGAGTCTAATATGAAACATATCAGATATTAAACATGAGCATTCATACCAATTTTCAACTAAAAAGGTGTTTGTTGATTTCATCAGAGTACATCTGAGCTCAGAATTTTAGGAATGAGACTAGAATTGGTACTTAAGGAGACAGTACCAAAATTTGGATTAAACCATGAGGTCAAGTGAGAAGCTCTTGCCTTAAACATAGTGGAAGTCTATCTCCACTAGAATTTTACTTCTTCAAGGGTTTTCTTTATTTTTCTGTCATAAGTGACATGAACTGTCAGCACAAGAGATGTTTAAGAGACCAAAACAAGGGCAATATAGGTAAATCAATATCAAAATTATACTAATAAGATTAGGCTACTGGTTACATCTTGAAGGATAATCTCCATGGCCTGGCAAAGGCTTTGTGAATTTTCCTGTCTTTGCCTCTCTCACTCTAAGCCACGTCGCTACACGCCCGCCATCGCAAGCTCGCAGATGATCACTGAAAGCTCCAAAATGAAACCTGTTTCCACAGATCCTGTATAAACTGGTTATTAAAAATGTTACAACCTACTATGTGCGTTTGCTTAAGCAGAAATCCACAGCAGGGGTGTCTGTGATTGGTATTCAGCCCACAAGATGGGCATGTAAAGGTATTTTACAAAGGAAGCCTTTTCTCCATTTTTCAAATATTACAAAATATCACAACTGGGAACTCTCATGTTTTGACACTTTCTTGTTGATGACTAATTAATATAGATAATAATTAGTAATGGTAATCAATCATGATTCTGCTTTCTCTTACATTTTCACTTTAAACTTCCTTTGTGTGCATATGCTTACACCAATGAATTCCTCAAAATTTTGTGCAAGGATCCCATCAGCTAAAAAGCTTTGAATCATGTTCCATGATTCTACAGAGCTTAGCTCTCACAAGCCCAAATCTCAAAGTACTTGGATCTGACTTGCCTTTTTAAGATCACAGTCACTCCTCTTTCTTTGCCTGATCAGGCACTTTTCATCAATGAGAATTCTTGAAAACAACACACCTGAATAAAATTGAAAATAATATCTTTGAACAAAAGGAACACTACAGGAACATGTAAGAGCCTAATGATTCAACTAGGTCATACCATTGTTCAAGTCCCCACCTCTAAATGCTTGTCAACACTTCCTCTCTCTATTAAAACTCAATGCAACCAAGAGTGTCACAAGTAAACATGAGAACCTGAGGAAGCTGGGAGCCTGATTTTCTTGAAGCATGGATTGGAAAACAGGTATATATGTTCACTGTTACAGCAGACACTATGTTTCCTATTTTAGGCTAATCAATCGCTTTTTTGTGTATGTTTATCTTCTTTGTAAAAACAAGATTCCACAATCTTAATAAAGATCTTAATAACTGTGTGTTATATTTATACTGTAAATGGAAGAATTCATCTGCCTTAAACTTCCCTGAATACAGAATTTAGTACAGAATATGCCATTCCTTCCTAAAAGCAAAAAGAAATGTTCAGTGATAATATTTATAGTCCATTGTGCATCATAGAGAAACAGCAGGAAAGTGTCTCTGGAGCACTTGTTATGCAGACACATTAAAAGTTACTTAAAGAGAAGATCCATCACTAGCACTCAAGATGATAGCTCAGAAACAATTCTAACAAAATATCAGTTCTACAAAAAGTAGGGGGGGAAATCAAAATATTTAATAAAATAAGGAAAAAACCAGTCATGCAGATAGCTTCTGCAGACATAAATTCAAGAGAGTGAGTAAAATTTTACTGAATATACCAGGAAAGCAGTTTAGCTATCACAATGATAGAAAAAGCTGACAGAAATATAAAATAATATGTCTTTGTGACCCAGAAATGATCCTGTAAGAAATGTTTCAGACCCTTTTTCTCTTGGACCTTACCACAGCATCTGTTCAACACTGCTGGGACTGTTGTTCTTCCCATCCACAACCTGCTCATTAGTGGATGGAAAGGATTGAGCCTAAAGCTAATAGTGACTTTCAAATAAGACACTTGACAGCAGGAGAGCCAAGCACCTGAGCATGGATGCAACACAAAAGGCCTACAGTGATCACAGAAGTCAACATCTTCAAGGTCAAGCTGGGAAGATGTCCCTTAAGGATATAATGGATCCAGTGTGGGGCAGAGGATGGACTCTTGGGCTCTTCCTTCTCTGGATTTCCAATAATCGATGAAATTCTGAATGAAAAAAGGATGGAGCATTTTAGCAGGAATGAGCTGAAGTAAATCCAACTCTGCTTGAATAACAATTTTTAGTGGGGGTTGAAAATGTGCTTTTAGGACACAATCCATAAAGAAGCCATAGCATTATGCTAAAATGCTAATTAAATTTACTTCTTTTTCTTATGACCTTGGCAGTGTCAGTGCAACTTGGGTCTTCATATGGTTTTCCATATCTCTTGAACTGTAACATGAGTTTCAGTTTGCCATATTCTTTCAAGTTCTCATCATCATTAAAACTGAATATGAGGTTTTAAAATATCGGGGTCTTCCTTATGTCTTGACTTCATCATCTTGCAGGTAATGAACGCTCTAGAAAATAAGGTGTAATTATACAAAGTCTGTATAACAACATTTATATGCATTATATGTTTATAACTACACTCTTTGTGAATATTTGAATTCCTCAAGCACAAATGTAAATGTGTACGAGGAAATGACATTGACAGAAGAGCTGAGCTTCACTAACCAGTCTCCTAACAGAGGTATTTCTCTCATCTGTGCAAGAAAATGAAGTTAGGAGACTCAAAACAGACCAACTGCAGGAAAAAGCCTTAAAAATATTGTGCTGATTGATGATTCCCAAGATGTAATAATTTCACTGTTAGTCNAAAATAAAAACATTCATACATCAGGGAGATCTGAGACTACACTGAGATTGGTTAGCTAAAAGATAGAACAAGATGTTTTACTTGAAAAGCTGAAAGAAACCTTGGCAATATTTCTTGACTTTGATGGTGCTCAAATTTAGTTCTCTCCACCTGAGAAAACACAGCAGCAAGGTTAGCAGCTCAAAGCTCAAAGTGTTCCCACAAAGGCCCACAAATTTTGCTGGTTGGTTGTCCACAGAAGGTGAGCCAGGAGCTGTGGGCAAGGACAAGGCAATAAGGCAACAAGGCAAGTCTGCTACCAGTCAAGGGGATTCCAGTGTTAGTTTGAGAGCAGCGGGGACCAAGATTGTGGGCACTCACACCTACATTATAACTTAGGGCTGGGCTGGAGATCCTAGCTTGTGGATGCCTCAGCACAGCACTGAGCTGCATGTCCAGAGCCATTACTCTCTGCTACAGTAATACCACCAAAAGTCAAAAAATACCAGAAAATATTAGCAAACCAAAACCTACTTATCATCCATAAAAGTTATCATTTCTCGTCTTAGATGTCTTCATCTTGAAAAGAGAACATCTTCCAAAAATAACACAAAGCCAGCTTTCCAGAATATTTATTAGGGTCAGATACACAGTTTCAAATGACCACTTGAAAGCCAATAACCTTTTCTGAGATTTAAAAGAGTCAAATTCAGTACTTTGAAGTTCATTTTTTTCCTGGATATTTCAGCACTTTCTGTTCCCCGAGCAGCTGAGAAGAGAGTATGTATAAAATCTCAGGAGGAAAAGTAACTAGGCGGTTGGACATTTCCCATTCAATTCCAGGCCAGCTCAGAGAAGATCTGAGCAAATCTTTGGTTCTTCAACACTTGCCTGAACTGAATTTCTCAAATTTTGAAGTCTGCTCATTACTTTATCAAACTGAAGTCTAACTTATGTTTCATGCTAATACACCATGTAAAAACTTCAGAGGACCTGCGAAAGTAAAAATAAGGGCTGAATGTGGTTATGAAAGTCTGTTTCCTTCAAACATACTCATGGCTCTTGCTGAGCTCATCAAGGAGCTCCACAACAAACTGTTGGTCTGAGTATGGCAAGCTCTTTCTGTACCAAAGTGATGAAGGTAGAAATACACATCTATTTACAAATTTCCTTCTAAATAATCACTCCTGTCACCGTCAGCAAAGACCCAACGTTCATTGCATTACATTGAGTAATACAAGTAATTGAATATACCCAAATTAGCTCAGACAGTTTCTCCGCTATTTATGCAATTGCACTTAGCAAGTTGGAATTGAGAGGGTTTCAGAATTCCATGCTTTCCTAGATGGCTTTTTGGAAGTGCTCGATATAACAATCACTCTGAGCACATACCGCAGGACAAAATCTCTAGGGAGACTGCACTATGAAGCAGCAAGAAAACTGTTAAAAATCACACTGTTTTGGAGACCTCCTCCAGATGATAAAAAATAATGATGTAGACTGGTTTTCATTTTAGTTTTATATAACTTTGTATTATGTTACAAGCTGTTTCCCAAGAAACACATCCTATGTGCAGACTGCTTGCCATAAGAATTGCTGCAGGTCACCCTTCAGACAGATGAACTTCTCCGAACCTGAAAGCTCCTTTTCTTCCTAAAACGTCCCACTGACTCTTCTGCCACCAAATCACATCTAATTATCTGACAGACTGAGAGGTGGAGGAGAAGTTGTGAGAGATTTTCAGCAATTCTTCAGGCAACAGCTCACCCCAGGTCCCTTCTTCTGAACCAAGGCTGCACAGCACCTAATCCACAGACCTGGACATATCTGCATAGACTAGGCACTGCTGGGAAGTACCAAAATGGGTAAGGGTACTGGCTGCTGCTGGTACAGGCAGGGTGTCCCACTGGCCCACCTGTTGGCACCATTCTCTTTTTCTGCCACTCAAGATCAGAGAGGAGAAAAGCCTTTTCAAGAACTGTGGTCAAATTTTGCTGTGCTCTCCTCTATGGCTCTTAAACCGAGGAGAAAAGATAATACCTTCACTGCAGCATTGCCAGGCATTTCATGTACTATTTCTCCTAAAAGCCTATTTTTCAGTAGTCCTTTGAAGACATTTATGGCAACTTCTTAGATTTTCCTTCAGGCCTCTTCCTTCTGTTGCCTGCAATAGACTTTTTTTCTTACTCTGTTTTTCTGTCTTCATACCAACTTAAACTCACTTTATGCTACTTATTCCTCCCCACATCAACACATGATGAGGTATTTCTAATCTCCTTTGTGATTATGGAGAAATATCTAAATACAGCCTCACTGAAATCAGATTTTCAAGGTTGTGTCTGTTTAAATATTTATCTAAGACTTTTTATATTATAAAATATAAAAGTGCCTATCCACACATACTGGAATCAATAGCATATGTCATATTTCTAGTACTGCACCAGAATTCTGAGTAGAAAAAAATAACTATGGTCACCCATGGTTTGATGAAACCATGGAAAGACAGGTGTGTGTGGACCCCCATGCAGATTTATATTCAACAGAGTCCTTCTGATAATGAATAAGTATTGCAGGAGGATTGCAGAGGTGGAGGAGACTGGGGGTAATAGTTCGTCTTCATCTTCTTTTCCCAGTGCCAAAATACCTCTCTGTGGCTTTCTGCCAGAGCAGTGCTTTCCACATTCAATAAGAAAGGCCAAGGGAGGAGGCTTTAAGCACTCTCATAACAATGAGGTATGCCCATTCAGGCACTGGAGCAGAAAGCATGCTGGAAAAGGCCAGTGTGGTGTGACAAGGTCTATAATTTTTTTTTTTTTTTTTTTTTTTTTTTTTTTTAAAATTTTTTACGTGTGGGGGAGAAAAAAANAGAAAAAAAAATATAACTGGAGCAAAAGAAAACCTATGTGTATTTTTTTCCAAGATTCCAATTTCCCTTGAAGGAAACTTGTCACTTGCTTCAAATATATTGCTATAAAACGAAGAGCATTTTTTTTTTTTGTGAAAATGACAGGAAAAAATACAGATTCTAATTTTTATTGTAAAGAATGTGACAATATAGAAAGGATGCTCCACAGGTAGATAGAAATTGCCAAAAAGCTTTGGCTTTAGAATAAAAGCAAAGAAATCTATGGAAATTTTCTAACATTTAAATATTTCAACTCAATTTCTTATGATTGCCTTTTCTAACTATTCAGGAACTAGCCAAATGACTTATGCCTTATGATTATCAAGAGCATGCAACATTTATCTAACGTCATCAGTAACTCCTACTTAGATTAAGCATGCATTTCTTTCTGTCCTGTATCTCCTCTCAAGGCAGTACACTTTCCTGCCTTGCAGCTGTTCTATATTTATTCCATATTTTCCACATGGTCAGCTCCAGATTTCTATTGCAGTCACAGCACTGCACAGTGTTCAGGGTAAGATTGTATGTGCTTTTATCTCACAGTTCTCTTTCTAAATATTTAGTCAAAGGTATAGGATCTCCACTTTCCTTCTTTTTCATTTGCACTGAGAGTGAGAAAACCTGCAGACAGAGAAATACATGGAAGTGATTGGGCTGCAAACAGCTCTGGAGTTCGAAGGGTGCAGGCAAATTCTTCCCCTCTAATATGCTGCTGCCTGCACAGGCAGAGGCAGGAAAAGGATTGGAAAGGCGAACATAAGCTGCAGGTCTCTGTCACTGCTACTGCCTTATACCTTCCCCTGTCCTTCAAATTGTAGCTAATATCCAAATACCCCTTTACTAACCCAGCTAGTTTTCATGTGCATGCTGATATTTGTTCCCACATTGTTCTGAATTATAAGAGTGACCAAAACTCCCACTTATTGTTAGCACTTGGCAGCTCTGATCATGAGCATGTTAAGTTTTACGTTGTAGAAATTTGCAATTTTATAGTGTTCTGTGCTGGATAAAAATCTTACAACTGCCAACCCAGCTGTAATGAAGGGGAAATGCCAACACATAAAAAGATTTTATTGAAATGTTTATAACAGAAATCATCAACCATCTACCATCTCAAGCTAGGAAGTAGAGAAAGCCGTGTATAAATCAATGCTTAGTTCAGAAGAAACATCAAAACTTTATGCAGCACAATCTGTAGAACTCATAAGGAGCAAAATATGACAGGCAGCATTAACAACAGGCAGCTCCAAGCTCTGTAGCAAGCTGAGGCACAACATTGTAAAATTCCTCCCAATCCACGGCTCACCATGGGCACTGGCAGGCAAACATCATGGGAATTGCCACAGGTATAATAAATGGGAATACATACAGATCAGTAATTTCCCTCCATTAAATATCAGCCAGATAGGTTTTAGGGGTGATATCCATTTGTGAAAATCAGGTTGGGTCAAGGTCTTGTTGTACAGGACTGCAGAAGCCTCTCCTCAGCCTTTAATCTGCAGGGCACAATCCATCATCAGCCCCACTGCTGTTGCTGTGAGTGAGTCTGCCTGGCTGGCTTTGGCTTCAGAAGCAGCAGAAAGGGAGGACAGTCTCTAAATGACAAAACACAGTTAAAAACTTTGGCAGCCAAATTATTAGGTGAGAATAAAATTATATCTTGTCAAGGCAGAGGAATGTCTTATTCCAACAGGACCCTGTGGGGTGTTGTCCCACATCCACCAATCTGCCTCTGTGGCTTTGATCTCTGAGGAAAACATTTTGGCAAGCTTTTCCAAGAGGCCTTCAAACACATGTGCACCATCAATAGCTTTGGTATCCTAGATGTTCCGAGGATAACAAAGCCTAAAATCCAGCTCTTATGTACAGCACAGCATGACAACCAAATTACTAATGATGGCAGTTTTTGTTTTATGTCTCCTCCATCACTACCTTGACAGGTGATCTTCCAGGTTCAAAAACACATTAGAGATCAATGCTGAGCAATTTGGCTCTTCTGTGAGTCCTGTGACTTCCCTTGTTTATATTCTGAGGCTCTCAGACAGCAGTCAGGCATCCCACCTGGCTCTGGAAGGGCTTCCTGCTCATGTCAGTGCTACAGAACTGCTATTGCTCACCCCACACCTGCAGAATGATGCAGTCTGTAGACTGGGCTGTTTCTCCTGCACTATTCTGCTGTGCCCATGCCTGTACTAACATAGGACACCAACTGAATATACCAAAATTTTCATCTTTCACACACTTTGTACAAGCAAAAGGACACTCCAAAGCCTCTGTGGATATAGTTACCAGGGTCATACAATCCTGAGCCACCTCTGTTTTCTGGCTGTGATGGATACACAGAGGTGAGCAGTGTGCTGACACACCTGCAGCCTCAAACACGTGAGTGCCACAGGCTTGGGGCAAAATCTCTGCTTTGCACAGAGGTCAGGAGATTGGGAGGAGTCCCCAGTCCCAAAGCCAGCATTTATGCACATTCAATATAGCCACTTCATGAAGGCATGGGAGTTGGAAAAAAGACTTCATGGCTGAACTCACATGTTGATCTTAGACTGGCAAGGGTTTTCTGTCTGAATTCATCTCTGGAGATTTATAAACCACTGAAAAAACCTGAGTGAAGTGAATGAGCAAAGTCCCATTCAACTCAATGAGTCTTGAATTTTTATTCTTAAACATTTATCAAAGAAATTTCTCGAGCCATATATAGCTGAAGTGTCAGCCATGATGGAGACAGAGATAAAGCAAAATTGATCAGTATCTCTTCTGGTTCCTTCAAGGTTTCTAAAAGTGATTTTTTGTGCTCCACAGCTTTGACTTTTGCCAGATTTTTTATGAAAGAAAATAATTAAAAGCAAGAATTCTTGATTTTATAATGTACTTTGTTTTCCAGAATGTTTTCCAAAATCCTTCTCACACCAAGTTCCTGCAGACAGTTAGCTGCAAAACCAGAAAAGATGCTCTTCACTCTGGAGAACAGCAGGAAGCTTCTCCCAGGGAGTAATCTGTTACACTCTGAAAAATTCCAGACATTCAGAGGCAACACTGGAGTAAGACAAATGCACAAAATCCATACCAAGTTATCCTCAGATAAATTGTCAGTAGTTACCACTGAGATACAAGCCCCAGTTAGGACATAACTGGTAATGATATCACTGATCCTAGGTGTGCTGCTGTCCACAAAATGGTTGCTTTCAGATGTGTCTTTTGGAACAACTTGAGCAAATCCTCTCATGAGAATTAATCAAAAATTAGTATCTGAGTTGTTAGAAAATCTTCAGGTGTTGATAAGGGGGAAATGGAGGAAAAACCCCCATAATACTGAGTTCAGAATTAGTGCAGGAAAATCACCTTTTTTTTTAATATTTGTTTCATAGGAATATAGGAAATAACTCAACATTTCTGAGTAGATGTAGACTAGTTCTTTTAAATTGTACAATTTAAAATGCTAAATATATGAGTTAGAAAGTAACAGTCCTCATTTCATTCTACCTATTCATTTATTCTGATGAAAATATGTACTCTAATGGAACAGTAAAGCAAAATATGTTTACTTTCTGATTTCCCACCTGTCCAATTGTCCAGAGGAACAGTTTTGAGATATCTCACAGCAGCAAATGAATAAACAAGGCAGTGTGTTTCTTTCAGAAATTCCTGCATGTGAAAGTGGTAATTTTGGTAATAGAAACTCTACAAAATTATTTCTCAGAGTTTTAGCCTGAAAGCAAAGACACTGCAGCACAGGAAAAAGCTAGTATCAGAAACCAAATTTTGTCACAATGGTAGATTGTGACAGAAAGTGCTTAAAACCTGTCATTTCAAAGCACATCAGAAATCTGCTGAGAATAGAGAGGGACTTTATCTTTTGGAAAAAAAACTACTTAGACATGACACTCCATCTTTTAAAGTTTTTCTTGCTTGAGCTCCTGAAACACTTAAAGGAGTTAACCTTTCCAGAACCATGCAATTTCTTCTGTAAATAGTACATTTTGCTTCTGGATAGAGAACATATCTTTTTGAATTCACATTTTAAAAAATTACTCAAAATAAAAAGTCAAACACATGGACAAGAATAAATCTGACAGGTTCAATCAACAGCCACATCACTTTTTGAAAGTAATGTATGACCAAACTATTGTATAAACTATCTTTCTTCAAAGCTTAAAATAAACCCGTATTACTAAAACCTATTCTTTAAAAGCATGTTGAAAAATATAGAAAGATTAATGGAATGTAGTCATTTTTAATCACATAGCCTTAAGCTGTGATAAAAGAACACATATTTCTTGTTCTGATCATTTGCATTTTCATTTAAAATATTGTATTGCCTTCCATTAGGACCTGTGCAAGGAAGTGATCTGATTTTGATGTTAGAAAACATTTATTACTGAATAGAATTCATGGCTCAGTGTGGAAGCTTCTGTGTTGCAAAGAAATTTAGGTGTCATGTTTGGAAGAAATGCAAGGTTTATTAGAAGGAGTGGGATATTGTGATAATTTGGGGTCATCTAAGAACATGATATTCAGAAAATATTTCTGTAGTTACACAGATTGGTATACCACATGGCTTTTATGTGCCATGAAGTTACAATAAACGTGCAATGACTGAAAAACAAAAGTCATATTCAAGCAAATAAAAAAATATATCTATAGGGAAAGAGAAAATTTTAAGAACTTTCAAAAGGGAGGGTTAGAGAGAACTGATTTTAAAAATTCAAGGGCTTTGAAATTATTCTTTTCATAGAGCAGAATACCAGAAAGCTAACTAAAGAAAATGAGTGGGGGCTTTGACTCTTATTGACACTGAGAAGAAGAGAGGCAGGAATGCATAATTGCAGTACAGCAAAAATGTCTGCCCCACATGACCCTTTTGGAGAGATCAAATCAATAATTTAACCCTTTCCTTGTCTGAAAAGACTGGGAAACTACAGGTGGTTAAAACACCTGCTAATAGTATAGGTTAGAAAAGTAATTTCACCAGAGGTACAATTAAGCAGTTCTCAGAATGCATCTCCTTCAGGTAATATGCTTAATTCATTTTCCCCAAGCTGGCCCTCCAGCAGAGGCTTGATCTTGCTGTTCATTGCCTGCAGCCTTTGAGCACCAGCACCAGCTGAACACCCAAGGGGTGGATGGTGGGACTGCTCTCCTCCCCTGCTTAGTAACTCATCTGGGAACCTTAACACTTAGCCAGGAGAAAGGAAGGTGCTTAATAATGTTCTGCCATCTCCAGTCTATATGAAATAACTTTACCCTTTAGCCCTAACACTGTGCTCATACAGGGTGTCATACCCAAAACTCTCCCAGAGCTCATAGTTCACTGGTACATTCACTCAGTCAGCAGTACCAGGAGCAGCCCAGGGACCCAGCTGTGGTAAAAACCAGACACAAGGAAAAAGTTTGAAAAGCACATTTGGGGGCTGACAATGTGTAGCTGCCCATTGACATCTCAGATATTAAAAATACAGTGCTGCTGTGCCAGACACCATGTGTGCTAACACAAACCACTGCACTGGCCCAGGTTTAATTTTACTTGTGTGTCCACCAGGAGTGGGTCTGCCAGAAAACATGGCCACATTTTGCAGGATTAGATCTCATACAATACACCCTCTTCTAGCACTTCCACTGCTCCTTCGAGCTTTACATATGCTTTTGAAATTACTTGGTTACCTAAGTGCATTCACCAGTTCTAAGGAAAACAATGTCTATTTTACGTGCAGCCTGCTGAAGCAATTTTTCCAGCTCAGTCTCTCTCCCTAAGACAAAGGCCACCTTCCTGGCTGCCTGCCCACCTGCCTGGGTGGGCAGGGCTTCCCGCTCTGCTGTGTGAACTGGTGGCAGAGCTGGCACCCTGTACAGCTTCTGGGCCAAGATAGTCTACAGTAAACATCCCTTTTCCTATTATTATCACAAGCTGTATCACAGAACACAAGCTCAGCTGCAGATTTCAAAATAACTTGAAGTAAATGTTTTCTGCCACTACTATGAGCACATAAGAGAGCAAAATTTCAAGCAAGATGATTAACCTGGTAAACCCAACAGCCCATGATATTGGCACCTGACTTATGCAGCTGCACGACAGTGGTTATGAAATTTCTGAGACTTCCACACAAAATAGCATGAAAGGAAGGGGAAGAAAGAACTTCAGGTGTGTGAGTCTCCTTTGCCTTATTGCTAGTGGTGTTTGTTTCAGAAGAAATATATCTCAGCCAGGTCTACATTATATTCATGCATACTTACTTCAGTAAATACTCAAAGTATTTGCTGAAGCATTTTAGCAAGGGCTGATACTTTCAAGACCTTTTGTGCGTTTGGCATCACTCCCTGTTTCACTGTTAATGAGACTTTCTGAGACTTTCTTTCTGAGACTTCCTTTCTGAGACTTCCTTTCTTTCTACAGAACTTCTGCCCTGATTCAAGGGGTTAATATTCATCTCTCCCAAGGACTAGATGCAGACTGTCAGAATAATTTGATTTGCAATTTAAAATTTACACCAACTGTATACCTTTGTTTTTCTGCTGATGTCTGAGTCTCTCCCAAAGCCAGCACTCATTCCCAGAGCAGACGAATGTTGCACTCGTTGTAATCAACAGCCTCGCAGAGGTGATAAAGCTCTGCTGGCACACAATGATTACCTCCAGATCCCACAAAAATCAGTGCTAAGCAAATTGATGCTTCTTCTGTCCCTTGCAGACACTCTTGAAAGACAGTGTGAGCATCAAGGCCTTTATATAGCACTCGAGTACTGAGGGAGAAGTGATAGCAGGGCGGTGCTAGACCATGAGTCTCAGTTCTCAGCATTGGAGGTAGCTGTTTATTAATTCAAAGGCACAGACTTTCTGGACTCCCTGTGTTTAAATACCCTGTTTAAAACAGCCTCAAGAGAAGTTTTATTTCCTGCCAAGAGAAGGCAAAATATCCTTTACAAAGAGTCCACCAAATTATTTCCTCAGGCTACCATACGCATTTTAAGCAATGTTTCTTTTGAAATCCAGTTTGAGAGAGACCAATGTTAACAAATTGTATGGAAACATGTATATTCATTTCCTCAGAAAACATTGTAGAGGCCCAGAGACCACTTCCCTTTTAAACAAAACATGGCAAAAAGCTTGGACTTCAACCAAAACAACTGATTTCTCACATTTGCTATCACTTGCAAGCTATATTGTGGACACTTCTGAGACTAAATCATATAGATATAACATTCTAGAACTTTATGAAACAAGAAAAGTATTTTTACAGAGTTTTTACCAGTTGCTTTTTCACTTAGGTACAAGCCTAGCACATCTGGCTAAAGGATGTCATCATCCTCCAGATGTTTAAAATTACTTGAAAGAGCCTTTCCTGAAAATCAGTGCAGTGCTTTCAAACATGCTGTCTTAATTTTGCTTGTTGCCATAGGCAAAAAAATATTTTTCCAACTCACCTATTTCTAAGAGTGATCTTTACCTACCTAGTAAGTTCACTACCACATTAAGAAAATAATTACTGATGGATAAACCATGAAAGATTTTTAAATATAGATGATATAGACAGCTGCCTAATAGAAGACAGTATTATGAGCTTACGAAGTCAAAGTCTCTGTTCCAACATCTCACTGAAATCATGCTTTTTCTGCACTGAAACACATATTTGACTGTCAGCAGGGAGATAGTATCAGAAAGCACAGTTAAACAAATGACATGCATAAAATATAAATACAAAAACTTTCTTCACCCTTATCCTTTCTTCAGCATAATGCAGGTAGTTGACACTGTGCTACAGCAGATAAAATAGGCAAATAGAGTCTTGGGGTTTGCTTCCCAGAATAGTGCTACACATTATCAGAAAAAGCTATATGAAACAGAAGTCCATGTAAAATAGCCCAAATATTCACTTGGCAATAAGGTCTACCTGAAGCAAGAGCTGTATTTATTGCCCAGGAATACAGAGAACAAAAGCAATGAGTTTAGCTATAGGTTGCTGATTTAACTACATTTTGTCCTCCTAGGAGAATAAATATATAATGGTTTCAAGCAAGCAGAAATCACTGTTGCAAGGATAGAAGTAAGACTTAAACTACTGCAGAACTGAAGATTAACAACTTTATAGGGTTGTTTTAATAGATTTTAGGTACTTTTGGCTTCCTAGCCACTTTTACTCAAGAGATTTAAGGATCGTAAAAGATAACTGCTGTTTTGTTTCATTATCACACATTTAAAGGTAGTGCTAGTGTTGTTGAGAATGTCACAAAATTTCAATCACAGGAAGTGTTGGTGTTGATAATAGGGCGGATGAGATTCATGCCAAAATAAAGGCACAAAGCTATTCGAACTCTCGGAGTGTGTACCCAAGAAACCAAGAGCTTAAATTCAAGGGATAAAACACTTTCAAAAAACCTGAACCAGAAATCTTACTGAGCCAGAACAGCCCTTGCAGGTTTGGCTGGTTTTATTCATCAGAGGAAGCAGTGAGTTTGGCCCTGAAGTCAAATGAGAAGGCCATCCAAGAAGTCCAGGCTTCTCCTGCTCTGACCTCTGGCTGCTGGAAGCCAGCCTCCCCCTGTTATTGCTGTGATTCGTATGAACTCGGAATCTTATTTCCAGATCCTTCAGTTTACAGGAATTGAATGTTTGCACTTAAACTCATCAGCCTAAGATGGCTGGATGTACACAGGCTGGTTTTTTTCAGGAGGAAGCTCTCTTTCAAGTTCTCCAAGAGCACTTTATGAAAACGGTAGATATACTTTAGGTTATATCATTCTTGCCATCTCTGTGCAATCGCTTCAAGGCATAAAAATTCCTTCCTCTTCAGATTCTCACAACACACCTGCTTGGATAAACCTCAATTTCTCTGAGAAAAAAAAAATGTTCACAGAAACATTTTCCTTTGACCTGGGACTCCACCTTTTCCCTGAGGCCAACTGGCAAGGCTGTGTCCTCCTCAGCTGTTCAAGCAACGCCCAGTAATCATAACTACAAAACAACTGGTTCTTTGGGCTGATGGAGGTCTCTAGTGGAAAATCAGCAGAAACACAACTCCAACTCCAAAATTAAAGATAAGATCAGGTTAACAGGAAAAAAGAAAAAGCACTTCTTCCTCATCCATTAAGGCAGACAGCAGAAACTTTTTGGTAAACAATTTGCTCTGCAGATAAAAAAGAACTTGGAGAATCATCTTCCTGGGCAGAATGAAGCCTTTGTGGAAATCAGAGCAGAGGTGTGATTGGGAAGAAGAAACACCCATTGTCATCTTACTCTTGGCTAGAAGTGGTCAGAGAAATATTTCTTTGAAAAAAAGCCAAGAATTTATGGATTTCTTCTAAATGTTGTAACTTCTAACCAGTAGCTCTATACTGCCAACTTCAGCTGATATAAAATAATTTCCATCATTGGAAAAGGTAATATTATATATATATATAAAAAAAAGGTGAATTACATCATGTAGATGAGAATTATTATGCAACTATATAAATCATCATGTGCTTGCTAGTAATTTTCTTAATGGCCAAATTGCTTAGAAGCAACATATATACATAAGCATAATCATGATTGACAAACTCACCAACAGAGTGTGGCCAAGTGTAGCAGACCCGCTTGGGAATTGCTCTGTCAGCAGGTGCAGGTGGATGCTCTACCTTCAGGTGCAGGTAGACATCACAGCAACACAGGAAGTCAATCAACTGCCACATTCTGAGCTGGTCTCCAGAAGGAAAAGAAACCTCAAGCCACACATATCTCTGGCCTTGACTTTCCTTTTGGAAAGCCATGTTGTTTACCAAAACTTGATGATCGTTAAGAATTACTCTGCAATTTACAACTATAAACCATACACATTCACTCAGCTAGGAAATAACTCCTCACTGAAGATAATTCTACTGGCACAGCTTACTTCATCTCAACATGGGCAGAAACTTAAATCACACAAAGAGTGGCATTCAGAGTATCCAGTAGGTCTAGAGAACTCTTCAACCTAAATCAGTGCAAGGGATCATCACCCTAGGGGATGCACAGGGGTATGTGGCTCTTTCTACAGGGACAACAGCCTGTTTCATCTCCTACTGGATCCAGTATCATATTCCAAACACCTTGACACTGACAATCATATCACCTTTTAGTTAACCAAATATTCACTCTGAGCCAATATTACTGTTTTAACACTGAAATCTACATTCATCTGTTTTATAATAAAAAAGAATATATATGCACATGCTTGCACCAATATAATGAAAATGTTTCATTAAAATAGTCAGAGGAAGGTAAGAAATATTTCCCTGTAACACCTATAGTCAATTACACACAGAAGAATGGAGGCTGGGAAGTTGGATGCTTCTATTCTTGACTTTCATTCGCTAGTGCATAGTATGGTTCTTATGCAAAAGTAACCCAGTACTGGGCATTTTGTTCATGATATGTCACAGGAATTCGTGGAATTGTACAGTGCAACAGTGGTGGACAAGACAGAGTTTGTCACTCTGATAAAGCCAATTTCTCTTAAAGTGCTCTCCTTGTGCCAAGTTCCTTTCCGTCACACAGGCTTTTCTCAGTAACAGAAATTGATTGTAGATAAAAGTATTGGTTTCCTTGTTTCTTATGATTCCGAATTCCAGATGGGCATAATAGCTTACACAGAATCAAGCAAAACATTCACAATGATCAATTTCTCTCCTGAAATATCTTCCAGGAGGATATACTTTCCTCTTTGCTATTCTAACGCAGAGCTAAAATATTTCTAATTGTATTATATCATCTTTCAATCAGTAACTGGAACCTGAGAGTTGTACCTGGCCACTGGTCTCTTAAATCATGTTTTTAGGTTACATTTCCCAGTCAGAGAGTTAAGCAAAAAAATACACCAGGTAAGAGATGTGTTTATTTGTTGAATAAATGCGGAAAGTACAGCAATATAAAAAAGTCTTCCTCCCTCTATCCAGCCACCCCTGCACAGTCCAGCTCTCCAGTTTCCCCCAGCCCTTCCCAGCTGGCTCTCATCTGCAGACATGCTCAGCAGGCATTGCCTCCCATTGCCCCAGCCACCTGCATTCCAGGGAGGACTTAGGCCTTCCTGGATTTGGAATTACTTCCTACGGCTTCAATGAAGGCTTATGCAATACACTCAGGGGTCCTCACATTCCTTGAAAGTTAATGTGACGGAGATGTGACATAGTTCAGAAAAATTTATTATAATTCTTTCTAAACTTTGTAGCAGTGCTTTTCCAATATTCCCATTACTTCAAATGAAATATCATTGTAAAAACATTGTCTTTATAAAAAAAACTAGCATCTTTAGCTACCTATGCATTTACAACACAACTCATAAAATAATACTTTACTCCAGGATTACCTTCAGGACAGAAACTTAATTCTAATTTCCTTTAATCTTAAGGAGCTTCAGTTGTATGGGTGTTCTGTGGGCCCTCTATGCAGAGATAAAGTGTTATTTTATCTGTCCTCATATCACCCTACAGACTTCGTTCAAAACATGATGAAGTGTTACTGTACCAACAAAATCACTGTTTTGCAAAAATGCAATACTTACAGCTATTACAAGAGTTGCTAAAATCTGTTTTGCACTGTTCTATTTTATTGCCAGTACAGATTAGAACAATGCCCCACTTTCAGTCTGCTGAACTGAAACACCTCTTATTTAGCAGCAGAAAGCTGTCAATATCCTTCAAAAGGGAAAAAAATAAACAGCAAAAACATAATTTGCTATTTCCAAGTACCTGGATTAAGAAGCAATTAATTCTGCAGATGTTAAGGAGACCATGGTCAGGACTTGCTTTTAGATACCCACTAAAAAAAGACATCAAAATTATTTATCACTGTTTTTCTCTAAGGATTTTTTTTGTCCTAAATTAAAATAGCTAGTGACCCTTACAGAGCAGAAGAAACCATATCTTTGGTAATCTCTGGTTCTCAAAGAAACATGAAAATTGAGCATTCATCCAAAGTTTAAAAAATAAAAGTGCTGAAATGTGATTGCCCTCAGTCACAGGACACATTTGAAGCAACCCATTGACCCTAACTCAACCACAGGCCTACACTGATTTTCCTTTCTCAGTGCTGGAATTTTTGCAGAGAGCAGGTTTTAAGAAAAGCCAATTAAGAAGATTTTTTGGGCCATCACTCATGCTGCCAGACCCTGGTGCACTGGTGGGAAACGTGACTGCCTTCTGAGGCTCACAATCACCCTGCCCACTGCTCCTCCCTCCAGTCTCCTGAGGTTTGGTCAAGGGGTTTGCATACAGGCAGATGGGTCTGGCAGTAAAGTCTGCTGCTCCTAATGTCCCCTGCAGTTTTCCTGGACACTGTGGGAGGCAGCAGGCCACTGTGTTGTGTGGCAACGTGGGGCAGAAGAGCAGTGGTGAGCCACTGGCAGCCGTGACCTTTCCATGGGCAGGGCACCCACCTGTGGTCCCAGACGGTGTGTCCACACTGCCTCAGAGGTCTCACTGTCTGCTGCTCTGATACTTTCAGTGCACAAAATCCACTTCACTTTGTCGTCAGGCAGATTTTGCCCAGCTGCTAAATCCCTGACTCTGAAGACATAAGCACTGCTTTGCATACTTGTGGAGATGAAGGAAGGGTTGCAAGGAAATCTCTCCTGTTGCAAGAGCTTCAGGAACAATCAACCAGGCAGACCCAGGTGTGTGGCAGAGTATCTTCAGAAGAGCTGAATATCTGCCCTAGACTGATTTTAGCTATGCTGATAAATATCAGGAGAAAATGTGGGTGCAGGAGTTAAGAAACAAAGGTATGTGTTTTGAAGCATATGTTGCAATTTTGAGCTTCATGCAGCAGGAAGAGGGTGAAACATCTGATAGTAGCAAATGCCCTGAGGACAAAGACAATATACATTAATATTATGGGAACTGTTCAAGACAGCATTCAGTATGTGCTAAAAAGTGGCCAACTGGCATACTATTTCCTTTCATTAATCTGACTTAATGAGGTGCTCTGTTGAAAAA
>VWYO01010017.1:209870-223800 GCA_013400275.1 Rhadina sibilatrix
AGGTCAGCGCATTTCCACTCCAGTCAGATGACTTTCATTCCCCGCAGCAGTGCCAGCATTTTGTGACCCCTGTCACTGAGGTTACTGTGGGACTGCACTTCACAGCACCACAGCTCACAAACTCTGTATGCCTGGGCTAATTGGATCTCCAACTTCCACACAGTTAACAGGCAATGGTACACATGCATGTCCAATTTATGGACGTTAAACAGTCCATAAGTTCTTCAGAAACTTGGGATTTACTATACTCTATGTCCAATGGAAATCATTATTACAAAAGATAATGTATTAAACGTCTTCTCCTGTCTTCTCACCTTTTTTTTTTTTTTTTTTTTCTTTACAACCTTACCTGGAGATAAGTGCAAAAGGCTTCTTTGTTCAATGTCTCTGTATGTTTTAATGAGTGAAGACTGACTTTGTGCAAGGTCAGGTTCTTTTGCCAGGTTCCCAGGGAGGCAAGCATGGTGGTGTCATCATCACTGTGAAACTGGAGGCAAAGATGTCAGGCAGAGCTTGTCAGGACATCTTCTGAGGTTTTACTGGGAAGCCTTCAGGGTGAAGAAAATTGGAAGTGACCTTTATACAGAATTACTACAAACACAAGTAGGCTTAGACGAATAAAAAAAAGGTTCAGGGAAAGGTTTCTGTTAGGTTTTACTCATATTTCAAGCCAAGTAAAGCAACTTCATTTCCCTAAGAAAGTGCTGCCATATGGAACAGGATGAAAATGTAATTTAGTCAGCAAGAATTATTGGATGTTATAGCAGAAAACATTAGTAGGAGTTTTCAGTATTATATAGATTTTTGATTTGCTTCAAATATGATTGGTTCCTGTTACATCCTACTGTTACAAATTAATAGCTCACTATAAGAAAATAAAGGAAGGGTGGGCCTAAAGAGCAGGAAAGACTCAATGAGCACTAATGAGCTTCAGGGCTGTCTCACCAGGAAAGCTGTAGAAACTTCTTCCCTTGAACTTTTAAATAGTTTCTAGCAGTATCCCAGAGGAAATCTCCTTATCCACGCCTTACAATGATTTAAAGAATGTTTATTTTTCTGAGGAGAAAAAAACCTGGGTATAAAAGAAAAGTTGTGTATGTTGCTAGTAAAAATTAGGGTTAAGTCTGAATTTTATTGACTTTATTTGACCATATTTTATTCATTTCATGACTTGTGTGAAAAAAAATGAAAATGTATATTGATGTATTTTAATATCACAGTCAGTTTTTGCTTTCTCTCCCTTCTTTATATACAAGTAATGAATAAAATGAAAACAATAAAATAAGCGCAATGAATTAAAATCTGAGGCCTGTGTGTGGTGTTTTATTTATATTTTTGTAAAGCAGTCTTTTGATTTTTTTGTATCACAGGTACAGAAACTGTGAAACAGAGGATGACATTCACTTGAGGTTTGTTCTGTCCTTCTCATAGTAAGGTAAGTGCCACTGCAGAATTGCTTAGACTGATTACTTTCAAGGGAAAATATGAGGCAGATCCTAGAGTGCCATGCAGGGCCAGTGCAATACCTTGCCTACAAATTTTTTGCAAGAGCAGTGCTCTATATCTCTGCATAATTTTCCACGTGGCTGTTCTCACCATCCAGCCCTCTGCAGAAAAGGAACGCTGCCATCTGCTCAGCACAGCTGGCTCTGGGACCTCCTGCATATGTCCCACTCCCCCTGGGGTGACCAAGGGCTCTGCTCCTCTACCTGCTGCCCCTTGAGCTGCCCATCCTCACCAACACCAGCACTGGTGGTGACCCAGTCCAAAATGCTCTCTGCCACATCATCCTTGGCTGGTTAGCCCCTTAAATGGCAGCATAGGCCCCGTCCTGCTGTGAGGGGTAAAAGGTAAGCTGTTTGTGGAACAAGAAAGGAGAGGCCATGCTCCCTCTGGACAGCAGCCAGGGCAGGGAAGCAGCAAAGGGATGCATTATGCAGGGCCGAGAGAGGGGAGGCACAGGTGCCATTAGGGGAGGAGATAGTTTCTATGCACAGCATAGGACTGGTCACCATGAAGTGAGGGGGTGAATCTTGGCTCTGGCTAGTAAATTATTCCAGTGTCAGTGGATTAAGTACAAAAGTCCAAAATTAATGAGTTTGTGCAATTCCTTACATATCTCAGGTTGTGTCTGGGTTCAAAGAGCCCCCCAATGGCTCTTGTGCCTCAAGCTGCAATCAGACACCCATGTCTCTGATTTTTCAGGTTCAAGTGGATTTTTGCTTTACCAGTCAGATATTTTGACATAATTGTGTTCCTGCATGGGATCTTGACCCAACAGCATAAAAAAACCCACCTCACCTGCCAGTCTGAAGAAAACATCTCACAGCAACTGGAGATGAACAAATCCCAACACACAGGAGGCTGAATGGCACGTTCACAGTTAGTGCATTTTTAATGCACTCTTCTCTCCTTCTCTTTGTGAACTGTTTGGATGTTTTTAAATACGAGGATGTTAAGTATTTAAATGATGAACCTACCTGTTGGCAGTTGGAGTTGATCCAATGCAGTATTTCTATCATATTTGGTCTGAGTGTGGCGTAAAGCAAGCTCTGCAACACTGCAAAAAGGCAGCTGAGAGCTGACCAGAAGGTCTCAGTACCACCTAAACTACAGTACCCCATGATCATGGGGCATGGATTAAATTTGATGAGAGAACACGGTAGTGATGTTTGCTGTTTGTGTAATACTTACAATCATCCTATATTAATTCAGTAGCCTTTTTTTCTTTTCCTTTCTACACTAGTTCACATAACAAAACTCCATATGTGTTCAATTAATGGTATTCATTTCCTTTCTGATTAGATAAACAGGATCTTTTTGACCAGAATTAAGAGCATGATGTGTTTGGGAATGTGAATCCAAACCTAGACGCCTTCAACTAAATGTGTTTAGTGTTACTGTTTGGTCATTTCCCTCCTTTCTTCCATCCATTATATACCAAAAATTCTAATCACAAAATTATGTTCAACAACCAATAAAATAATGGGGTTTTTTTTAATGTGGAAAAAGTCAGGTTTAACAAGGTCTTAAGCAATTTGACTTATTAACAGTTCCTCAAGAGACTGGAGATTCCTTTCTTACCTCAAACATTGAAATAAACTCTCACAATTTCTTGAGTTTATAGTTTTCCAATCTGGCAATTTCATTCAGACAAACTAAAAGAAAATCCACTCATAAAATTCCTTATGTAAAACCAGGTAAATAAATGCCCTAAAAATCCTACTGTGATAGGAAACACTGCAGAATCTCCCTTCTACCTTGCTTTAAATTTTGACAGGGTAAGTAAAATGGTCAAATTACCTTCCAGGTATTTGGAAATGAAAGGTGATGCATCCCAGAACTTTCTTACAATCAAAGACAAACACCCACTCAGTGGATTAAGTGGCAAGTGAGATGGAGGTAGACAGATATCTGCAACAGGTATTGCTAAGCTGTTCTCTGATGACAGGTTTAAAATGCAAAATACAGACAGGTAATTAATTCTAGAGCCCAAGTGCAGAGTTTTAGAAATGAGTAGACAAATGTGCTCTACACCAAAAAAAAAATTGATACCACGATATCACAGAGTAATCCATATCAATGTTTATGTGAATAAATAAAGTACACCTCTGTATGGTGTCCCTGTTACTCAGGCTTGCAACAAAGGTCGTGAAAGTTCTACCATGAAATAAATTGTTGCTCTATTGTATTGTGGTGCTATAAGAAGGGGAAGGTGATGGTTCAAGAAGATCAATAACAAGCTGATGTGAGTGCAAAACTTCCATATTTTCCCCCTGCCTCCAAGAAGACCAAAATGGAGGGAGTGTCAGAAGAGAGCGGTTCCCTTTACACCCAGCAAGGTGAAAGGCAGTTAAAATGGGAAAGGAAGATCTAACTGATACACAGAGTATACTTTTGTATTTATATGTTTATATTATTATATTTATATGTTTATATGTTTATATTATTTATATTCTGATAAGGAGAAAAGAATTCTTGCAACAAAACATTTTCATGTATACAGGCCAGCTTCTACCAAACTAGGAACAAATATATCACCTCTACCAATGTTGCTAGAAGTAATCAAGGGACCAAACTTGACTTTGTGCTCTCACTGGCAGGTACCAACAAGTAACTAATTTTCTTAGCTTATTCCTTGAAGTTTCTTCCAGGGATGTGCAGATACAGGAATGTACCCCTACAGTTTTACCATTCTTGCAAGCATAGCTGCTGGGGAAAAAAATGCCTTGGTATGATCAGAGCACAGGTCAAAAGCAACAGGCACAAAACAAATCATACTTATCTCTTTCCAAATTACCTGTTTCGTTGTGTCTATGCTGTACAGCCTCCATGCTGACTCATGCCATTACCTCATGGGAAACTGCTCTAAAAAGTGATGACCAGCCTTTCTGTGGTGTAAATACATGGTGTCATTAGCTGCATATGACTTTGCCACTGCTGTTGTCCTAATGAGATAGCTAGAACTAAATTTTCTGAGGTATATTGAAATAGCCACCACTACAGGAAAGGTATCAAAGAAACTCTGGAGGGAAAGAATAAAAAAACTACTGTGACATTATTTTTATATTGTGTGATTATGAGGATGAAGAGGAACTGTAAAATTATTTTATATTGTCTTTCTTTGTAACTCTTCTGTTGACATGCTGGGTATTTATTTTCAGTTTCTTAAAACTAGCATATCTCAGCTTTCCATTATTTAAAGGCAGCTAAACAAACTGTGTACAAAAATCCCTTGTGAGCTTCTTGGGGTCAGAGCTTTTCTTTGCTTGGCTTTCATCTAAATTCCTGTTCTTTCTCTTTCCCCTGCAGAGCAATCCTTTCTTTCCTGGAACAAACCTTGTGAGATCCTTCTAGCTTTAGTTCCAACATAGGTCAGCAGGAACCACCTTTCCCCCTCCACTCCCTGGTTAAGGTAAACTTCATTTTCAGCCTTCCCTGTGATACTGACACAGCCAGAGCAAACTGTGGCCGCAGCTTTGCAGCACTGTGAGCACTGGGTTTCAGTACTCGGTTTTCCCTTCCACAGAAGTATGCTACTTGCAGCATGAGATCAGTTAGCTGTTCATGACAGAGCATGTTACAGTAAACAGGCTCTGCTTTCATCATGCTGGCTTCCCAGCATTTTTTCAGCTGGGAAACAACTGTGAGAACAATGGAGGATACGTCGCTGACAATAGGTGCAATATCATTTACATTTCTGACAAGCTCTCAGCATTGCTTTATTTCAGCTGAGTTCCTGCCTCCATTATGTGACTGCAATGTGCCTGCCTAGAGATGAAATGCTGGCTCCTTGACAATAGCCAAAGAGGGATACACCCAGTATTGGTTGAACACAAGGTGACTTTCCCAGCTTATAGAGGCCTGGGAAAAGACGTGAATAATGCTGGTGTAAACCACAATATCCAGAAGGTATTGAGCTTTTCCTCGCACATATGAAACAAAAATAAATAATGGCCAGGTGGCTACTGCTGGTGCACATAATTACACATAAACTTTTAGACCAAGTCTTTGAATGTTGCTAGAGAACTTTCCTCAGGGTGCTTGGGATTTTTCTGTGCAGGAGCAATCCCTTTACACTTCTCAGGCAATGGTTTACAGAATGCACTCTGTTTTGCTACTCTCCAGATTCCTATTGCTGTGTGCTGAGAATCATGTTTGCAAGACAAGACAATGCCATACCTGCTGTCTAGGGAGTTAGAACAGGTGCAGAGAGCATGCAGAGTAAGTGTGGTGCCGGGCAGTAACTGTGGGGGTACTCTGTTGAAGATATGTTCACCAAACATTTGTGCCAGGATGATGGGATCGCACATCTCTCCTTTCACAGCCCCACTATGCACACTCCTAACAAATTTCAATGGAGGATCATGAGTAACCAAGCACAGGAAAAACTCTAAGCAGATGTCACAACTCCAGTGCCTCAGCACAACTGCTCTCTCACTTATCTTTGTGAATTTACATTGTCTTTTCAAGGTCTGCATGGCTATTTTTTTAGTGCTGAACATATTCCTTATGTATGCTCTATCTACACTAGAGCATATTACGTTGTAAAGCTCAGTTTACAGCAAGCAGCCCATCCTCCTCACCTCAAGCTGTGTGTCAAGACTGATGCCTCTGCAGAGCAAACCCAGGTCAGAGTTAGTTACTGTATTGGGCATAAACTAACCTGGGCTCCCAGGGTGATCTCTGAGCTCAAAACAGGTCCTACACCTCTGCAGACAATCTGTAAACTGTGCTCAAGCAGCTAAATTGTGGCTCCTGTCAGATTTGGTAGCCCTGTTTTCCAGTGTGTTTTTCAGTGTGTTCTTCAGTGTGTTCAGAATTACTAATCTTCAAGACTTTTTTTTCTTGAAAAGAGAATTGCAGAATTTACCAGGCTGATATCTCAAAACCCTTCAAATCAGAAAAATAACAGTTCTTCATGAGAACAAACACACCAAATATTTCATGTGCTCAGAGAGCTCTTTCTAGGACTCCAGGAGATGGTCTACTACTCATTAAGAAAAAGTTGCAATAATATTATAAACTCCAAAAAAGTGACAAGATTTACAAGAAAGTAAAAGCCGTTATTTTGTTGGCTAATACTTTCTGCTGTCCAAAGTATAAAGCTATTTTTTTTCCCTTTGTAGACCACATTGGTGTCATGCTGTCATATCCATAACCACTACCTTTAAGTGACACAGTGAGCCTTCTGTACCTCTTACTGCTTCTCCATCAGAATTTAGATCACTGTTGGATGCCCCCTGCACTGACCCTGCCTCAAAACTCTCATCGTTTCTCAAAGCACTGTGGCAGCTTGGGCCAGAATTTGAGAACTGATATCTCATTGTAAACTGCAGGAAGACACTCAGTTCAAAGATAGGTTCAGGGATATATTTCCTTAATGTGGTTCTGCCAAGTGCAGTGCTCACCAGCAAAAAATCGTGAGTTCAGTGCAAATGGAGATTTAGAAGCTGCAGACAGAAACCAACAGTCCAGACTCCTCTCTGTAGATGAAAGAAAGCCCTGTTTGCTCAGCATTTAGTGAGACAATTATATGATCATAGGGAAGTGTAGAAATCTGGTCTAGACATTCCAGTCAAGTTCAAAAAAAAAAAAAAAAAAAAAAAAAAAAAAAAAAAAAAAAAAAAAACTAAACTGACAACACTGAACACTGCTGCCTTGGAAGTCCTTCAGTCCTTCAAAATCACTTCTCTGTGAAACCTAAAGTGTGACATTAGATTTTGTTTCTGGGATCTAAAGCATATGTTTGGTGCGTGTGTTTGAGAAATTCCCTACCTCCAAGAAGAAGCCAGTTAAGTCTGCCTGCACATTGTAGACTCCTTAAGGTTGGAGGAGACCTTTAAGGTCATCAAGGCCGACCATTAACATAGCACCACCATATCAATCTCAAAACCATTTCCCCAAGTGCCATGTCCACAAGCTTTCTGAACAATCCACCACCTCACCAGGCAGTCTGCTACAATGCTTGACAACCCTTCCCATGAAGAATTCCTTCCTAATGTCCAATCTGAACCTCCCTTGGCACAACCTGAGGCCATTTCCTCTTGTCCTGTTGTTTGTTACCTGGGAGAAGAGAATGACCCTTGCCTGGCCACAACCTCCTTTCAGGCAGTTGTGGGGAGTGATAAGGTCTCCCCTGAGTCTCCTTTTCTCCAGGATAAACACCCCCAGCTCTCCCAGCTGCTCCTCACAGGACTGGTGCTCCAGACCCTTCCCCAGCTCTGTTGCCCTTCTCTGGACTCACTCCAGCACCTCAGTGTCTTTCTTGCACTGAGGGGCCCAGAACTGGACACAGCACTCCAGGTGTGGCCTCCCCAGTGCCCAGCACAGGGGGACAATCAGGGTCCTCTGGAGGATCAGAGACCCAATGGAAGAAGAAGGGACACAGCAGTTCTCCACCTGGAGGCCCCATGGCAAAGGGGGTCTGGTGGAGGATGGGCAAGACTGGTTCAGCCACAGCCTCCTCAAAGCTGAGAGCTGTGAAATGGATAGATTTGAAGAATTTGTTTTTCATGTCATCCTGAATTATGTTGCCCTTTTTTTCTGTTTAATATTATCTGTTAAGACAACTAATTTATGTTTGTGAGTGAGGAAAATCAGGCCACGAGGCATAAAAAAGTTTTATTTTTCTGAATTGTTCAACAATAGCCTAAGACAATGATTTATTACAAATCCCTAAAAATTTTAACTCATTGGTTTTGCCTGAGATGCATATGTAGCATGGGTAGAAGCACTTTAGATCCAAAAGACAAATAATTCCTTTTCTTTCGGTTTTACTCATAATTTTGAGAACTTTGTGAACTTCGAACAATATATTTGCAGATCTAATTTTTTTTTTCACAATCTCACCATCTTATCTGAACTGAAAATGTTGTTAAAGGACAAAAAGTCCCTATGAGGACTTTTCATATGAGGGAGCTCAGTGCGTTACCTTATCTTCATGGCTTCTGTAAGCTGGATGTTCACTAAAAGGGCAGAATTTTGAAATTTTTCAGAGGACCTTCAAAAATCCCCAAAAACCTTCCAGACTCAAATGCTGAGTGACTTTGCTCTGACCTAATGCTTTCTTTTCTTGTCTACCTAACATTGCCTAAGGAACAGAATTACAACACACAGCATCAAGTTGCAGCCAATACTTAGTTCTAAAAGCATTCCTGGCATTACCACAACCTATGGGAGACATCTCCAGCCATCTGGTTTCGTTTCTGCTTCTTGCTCAGTGATGACTTTGCTTAGTCTTTTACTATCAGAGAAAAAGTTGAGCAAAGCCTATAAATGGAAATTTATTGCTCTGCCTCTAATTTAGGTGATCTACTGTTCAGATAAAAAGCTTGTTCTTCCAGAAAATGTTTATTTAGTAAGAGGTTTCTGACATGGCTCAAAAGCAGAAATGACAATGTGTAGGAGATCACCAAGAAAAGGTTGATTCTAAATGTTTTTCTTATTGCTGCATAATTGCATGTTATTTCTGTCTCCAATAATAAAATTTGTTAATCGTACCTCTGAGTCACTGTGCTTTGCAACTCCTACATGTTAAAAATGAAATACTCTCATTTATAGCTTTTTGTTTTATATACAGCAGGAGTATGCTGCACAGAAGCCCTTAAGTATTTTCAGGTGTTTTGCTTACAAAACCAAAATTCTTTTGATTACCTGCATTCCTCTCACTTGGTATTGCTCATCAGATCTGGGCTGTTTATGGTTTCTGATTAGTAAAACTTGACTCAGGACAATTGCATTCTTAGAAAATGAAGATAAATTCTTTCATCATAACACAAGGATTCATCTGCACAAATGCCATTGATGTGATGCTGCTTTTTCATTAATAAGCAAATTAAAGTCACAACCCACATACATTCCAAGTGCTGGTAATCTGAACAGGATAAACTCTGAAGAGAAGAACTCAGTGCATGCTACACTGAAAATATATGATGCAGAAAATCCTTTCTCTTGTCTGACAAGAAACTAGTTGAAACAACGAACCTTCATTCATGGCATGTACCTTTTACCTTCAATACAGGCTACACTGAGTAATAAAAAATAACTGCTGAGCACAGAATTGCAATGCAGAATTTTTTTTAAAAAAAGAAAGAGTTTTTTGATCTCAGTTCAGCAAGCAGGAATAAATCAGTACACAACCTCTTCTGAGCAACATGAGCTCACAGTGCCACAGAGAGAAAGTGCAAAGTTCACAGGGGCCCCAGGCAAAGACTGAAGTCAAGCTCTTTGCATTTGCATGTTGCTGACTTGCAGCCAGGCCCACCAGCCTGGGGAGGTTCTCGCACTTCTCAGACTTACAGCCCATAAATGGGTTTTCTGCCTGTATCTGGGCCTGGTGCTACTGATGCTGGTGTGGTCAGTGAAAGGGTAACAGCTCTCAAGACGGAAGAGGAAACACCACCAGCAGGTCTGGAGGATCTACAGAGGGCACATGTTCCTGCAGGACTCAGAGGAACCCAGCTCTGTAGTCACCTCACTCTCTGGGGCTGTCAAAGGGCATCTGAAATCACAAAAGAAGCTGCAGGCCTGGGCACAGGGTAATGTGTACTTTAGGATGGGCTGTCTGAGAGGCATGAAATCCTTGCTAGAGATTTCTTGTGTCAATGATGCAAACACTTTGTGAATATTTTTTTTCATTTCTAAAAAGTCCCTGTGCAAAACTAGAGCCATAAACTCAGTCCTATTTTCTATTTCATGTCCTGTTGCTATTTACAGCCCAAATCTGGGGTGTTTTACCTGCACCATCCATGGTGCTGGATGCGCTGTGAACTGTCTGAACATGGCAGATCTTTTAGGTACCTGTGTAGTCCATCCCTGTTGCCACACTAGTTGCTCTTACAGACTAGAATTGGTGAAGCAGGGTTTGTCGTAGCAACTCTACTATAACCAAATCAGCTGGGAGAGGAAAGAAGTAGATCTTCTTCTTAGATGAGAGATTAAATCCATGGGCAGATGGAACATATGACAAACTAAACAAAGAAGAAGTATGGTGAGGGAGGTAAGAAATGTCACAGAATAAGAGCTGAGCTGTAACAGCTCTGGGGAAATGAGCAGGTGAGACACTAAGTAGAGATAAGGAAACAGCTAGGGGAATTAATAGTAAAATGGAATTTCATCTCCAGCTGGGGGAATTAATAATAAAATGGAATTTCATCTCCAGCCTTGGGAGATGAAAAATTTGCCAGATCTTCTAAAGAGCCTGGGAAGGTAGTAATGCCAGCTCTGTTGAGGGAGGATGAGAAACAGACAGGCCAAGATAAGCAGCAAGAAGATGAATACCAGGCATAACCAAAAGACAATGCCAGGCTTGAGTAACAAGCCAAGTAAGCCAACAGAAGTACCAAGAGCACGAGAAATAACCTTCAGGAGGCAATTAACATGAAAGCCACCTCATGAGAGCCAGGAGCTGTGGTTTGGAGATCAAGACATAAGATTCTTTCTTCAGGTCACACTAAAACTGAAGCATTTTCTGGTATTGAAGGTCTTTGCTTTGCTAGGTTTCTCATAGCAAGCAGATGACAATTTTTTCTGCTTCTACAAAATGTATGTTGCACATGCTAGAATTAAGAACAGTAGTGGCTTTCAGTGTAGTTTGGTGGAAACTATTGAAACTTAGAAGTATTATGAAATCATAGCCCTTACTCAATCCAGTGTAGTATCTAAAAGTATAAAAATCATACAAATGGCTATATAAGGAAATATAAAGTACAAAGAACACCTGTGGAATTAATAATGATCTGGGGGTATGTAAGCTTCTCTTTGCTTTTTCTCACTCCTCCAGGGGTGCTGGTAGCAATCCTAGTGTGAGTTTTCTATCATGCTAGGATTTCTACGGTATCTCTTCTCTTCTTTGGCATGGCATACTATGGCAAGGATCCAGAAAGAAGACAAAATGCCCACAAGTCCCTCCCACATTACTGTCCTTAGCTGCCACCCTGCATTCAGTGACCCATCACAGGCAGAGAAATGTAAACATGGAAAGAGAGGGAGTCTGAAAGGAGCAAACTCAGCTCTGCTCAAGTAGGTATGCATGAGATAGATATCTACCTCTACTGCAGGGTCCTCATTTTGGGAATCACCATCTCACCTCTCTCAGGACTGTATTTTTCAGATTTCTTTTGACTTTTCTGTTTCCTGAGAATGGGCTATTCTCTAATCAAACAACAACAGAAATTCCCTGGTCATTTTTTAGAATGGGAGCCACCAGGGTGCCCTGTCACTCTGCAGGCAATTTAATGGCAGAAATAATTCCTTCTGACCAAGAGGGTGTGTAAGTGAGTATGTACATGTGTAACATTGCTCCTTTATACACTTGGGGTGTAATTCTGCACAGCCTGTGAACCTTGCAAAGTTATTCAGCCTAGTGCAAAGTCTGAAGCTCCGCACTTTGGAAGGAGAAGCTCTCTTTATCCTACTGGTGTTTAGAGTACACAGCAATCAGAAATCCAATGAAGTTTCCCCCTTAGGTGAGAGAAAGCATGGGTAACTCTGTACATCGTTGGTGTTTTGCTTGGTTCCTTATGTGATAGAGCATCATTAGATGCTTTGATCTCAAGATGCCATCCTAGACAACACTGACTGTGTATGCAAGGAAACACAAGGGAGGTACTTTCATTTAGACATATGCTATGAAAAAACAGGCTTTTCCAGGTTTGTGACTTTCCCAGGAAACAGCTCCTACACTGCCTCTCCAAAGGTCAGTGACTAAGCAACTGATTTTCTAGCATGGCACTGGGACAGGGCTTACCACAGCTTTTGGTTTCATGACATCTAGATCTATTAGGACTGGATTTACCAGGCAAATGCAAAAAATTGCTGTTTTGTGGAAAGCTGCACTTCCTTCCCAACTCCAAAACTTTCTGTGATTTCAAAGACAAATATTTTTAAATGTAACAACAAAATCTTTGCTATTGGCTTAATATCTACACTTAAAATGTCTGCTATGAAAGCAGCACTTTCTTGTCCCTATGCCTACGTGGGTTTAGATAGAGGAACAGAAAAGTTTCACCACCTCTTCCCTGTTATTTTGCCATTTTCTGTATTTTTCACTCATAGCAGTAAAATGAGGAACATTTAGTATGTAAATTAATGAAGTGGCAATGTGAGTAATTTTACACCCTTATATTAGTACAAGCTGGATATTAGTATCAGCTGTTGAGTCAGCTCCTTTGAGCACAGGAAGAATCAAGAACACGATCAACATAAAAATTTCTGTCATTCCTATTAAAATGCAAATATTGGTTCAGAAAACCTTATGATTAATTGACATTAAGATTACATTAGATATAAAAGGAATCATACTGCTACAAAACCAGCAGAATAAGGTTTCTTTGACTGTTTTTTTCAGTACCAGGGATGTGTGTTAAAATCATTCACTTGGCCTTAAGACACCACTTCATCTGCCCTACCACAGTGGCTGTGACAGCCACCAGCAGTCAGGGCTTAGGAACATGATAAATAGGGCAAGGAGCGTGGGACCTTTTTACTGATTTATCTTCTCAGCTGCTCTCAGTTAGTGATTTAGGAACTTGTCAAACTAGAAACTGTGCCAGTGATGGACTATGATCTGTGAAGCTGCCCAAGTTCGTTTTTAATTCACTTATGCTTTTAACAAATCCATTGCAATGGACACCTTGATTTGATTATATACTTTTTGGAGAGGTAGTTTGCATTTCATTTAGTCGTAATTTTAACCTGATCCTATCCTATTCCTTGCATGGTAGGAAATGGTGCTTTAATCACCTTTTCTGTGCCACTTCTACATTTTGACACTTCTGTCAGACCCTCCAGTTTTATGGGAGCTGTTACTATCTGAGATTAAGTTCCCCACTTTATTTCTCCTCAGACAGAAGCAATTCTATACATCTGTTCAACTTTGACAACATTCTCAATCTATCTTCTACTTTTATTACTGCTTCTCTGACAAAGGGTGACCAGATTTCCATGCAATATTTAAGGCACTGATAATCCATGGGTTTCCATTAGCACAGGACAGCTTTTTTTTTTTTTTTTTTTTTTTTTTTTTTTTTTTTTTTTTTCTCTCTTTTTTTTTTTTTTTTTTTNTCCCCTCATTATTCTTTATTTATTTGTTAATATTTGAGGACACTCACAGTTCAGTTACTGACAAAGCTTGGAAACCATCCCCTGCTTTCTTTTGCACCATTTAACTAGAAGGCAGCAGTAATTTCTAATATTATTACTAGGGGGCTAACATACAGTGAAACAATGCTTTCCAAAAACTCTTTCCAGGGTGCTAATTTAGAGACTGTTACAAACTTCTAATAATAGCTATTTTTTCCTGTGTGCACTATTTCAGACTTTCTAGCCTTAAATTTAAACTACCTTTTTAGCATCTTTTTTTTCCAATGAAAAATCTTTCTGAATTTCTATGCTATCACCTTATGACTGTTCTGTCCTAATAATTATG
>VWYO01010017.1:224743-242146 GCA_013400275.1 Rhadina sibilatrix
TAAAAATTAAAAAAAAAAAAAAAAGCCACTGTGTTTTCTGTGTTCCTGTTACCCTTACATTGGTTGGTGGTTGTCTGCCACCCTTCCATTTTAAGGTTGTTGTAATCACCTTAGCTGTTAAATGATGCTGTAAAGCAGATTCTAAAACCATGTGTATTAGATATGGAATTTCAGCCCACAGTACTTACAGAGTGCATTCCCTGCAGCTGGCCTTGTACCATATGTTGTCTTGGTTTTTATATTTCTTCCAAGCAGTTTTGCAAAATGCTTATTCTAACTAGTATTTCTTGGTGTTATGTATTGCTATTTGTCCTGAATCTCTAGAGAACTTCAGCACACCTGTGAACAGGTTTAAATCTTTATGTTCTTCATATTTGCATTATGGAATGCAAGCTCTCTTTGCTGTGGCAAAAATCAATATGTCTTAAAGGATGAGATAATTCTGTATCAAGGCTAAGTAATTTGAATCAGGTATTTTAAGCATGTTAACCAAACCACACACCAAAGAGGTAATGATTAAATGTTATAGGGTAATTCCATCTCAGACAAATTATCACAAGATATCTCACAGCAGTATCACTGAACTATGAGCAAAAGTGTCCATAAGTAAAGCATCAAACTCTCATTATCACTGACTTTGCTATCAAAGCTTGTCATACAAAAATATGCCGATATTATGAATGGAGATTAAATGATATTCAAATTCTAGTAACCCAAAGCAATAATCTTAATATTGCTAGGTTTATATATCTTCTCAAGATTAGAAAGGAAATTGTAACATACTTTTCATCTTTATATTTTTTTAGTTCCTTGCCAAGTCATTTTCTTTCATCATTCATACACACTGCATCATCATTACAGTCAGGTTGTGCAAGAGTGCAGAGCTAATTTTCTTCTTCAAAAAAAAAAAAAAAAAAAAACTATGGAGGAGTCATAAAATGCATAGCTACTGTTGTGATTTTTGTGTAACACTGAAAAACAATTCCTTGTTTTCTGAGCTTTGGCATACAGGGTCCTAAAATACACATTTGGAAACAGAGAAACAAACTGTAAAAATGGTACGGAAGAATATGAAGTAGGTAGCAAATGGCACTTGCTACCAAGAATGGGCACTTGTTGCTAACAGGTGTGTGTGGTTGTGGGGTAGTTAGCAGCTCCTTCTTTGTACAGCATGACTGGCTCATCATTCAAAGCAATTGCTCTCAATCTGGAGTCAGGTCTCCTCTCAGGAGTTAGTTAATGGACATCTTAATTTCTTCAGAAATTAAGATGTCCATTTTCTTTATTTTCTTCAGAACTAATATCTCCCCTGCCATTGCACAGACATGGCTAAACTTCAACTGTGAGATGTTTAAGCTAGAGGTCATTCTGGCCAGGGTTTTCACAGGCATAGGTTTGGGGTCTGCCTGTGACTGTCACAATAATTCATTACAGAAAGTTCATGCCACAGGGATAGTTATTTAAACAAGTTTGGCTCAGTGGTTACCACCACTACATGGAGTGGGTCTGCAGGTGGACAGCACTGCGCACATTCTGCCACAAGTACACTGATGCTCATTTAGGCATTGCCCACACAATACATTTGAGCCTCAGCCTAATACCCTTGATGTTCTTGAGCCAAAGGCAAATGGAAAGCAGTCAGACATGCTCAACATGAAGTAGAGTCAGAAAGCAGCAAAACTATGCAGAGGTAGACCTGCCTAGAAAGGCAGACAGTGTTATCTCCCCCTCCACATCCCTACCTCCATGAATGCTTTAGAAGTGCTGTTTGACTAATCACTCCTTTCCAGGAAGGTGGTGTCAAAAAGTATTATCTGTTGGGTAGCTGTAAGTGTTTCACACATAAATGAATGCAACATCAGATATGAGAAATGTGAGAGAGTTGCAGAGGGGGGTGGTTAATAAAACATGCAAACCTCTCAGCTTCCATGTTCTCCCTTAAAGATAGTACCATCAGGAATTGGGACGTTCTCATTACTAAAATCAGAATAGAGCCTGTCTGGAGACTATGTACTGTTATTCATGCTGAACAGGTTTACCCAGCTCTATAAAGAGGGGTTGCAGTCTGCACTTCTCAGTGCATACTTGGTGTAGAAGTCTCCTTACCTTTTGAACTAACAAAATGACAGCACAGCTTACCCAGAAAAAAAAAAAAATGCAGCATATCAATAAACTCAGTTCTTAATTAGCTCTCCTATCTCCACTTTTAATACTGACAGATCTTGAATGGGCTTTTTGTTATGACTATTGACTTTAGCCTTTTGAAATATTGCTGAGTGGTGACCCAGAGGGGTGGAGGTGGAATTAGATTCAGCGGCACTTATACCATCATCTGTTTGGTATGTTACTTCCTTTCACTCTGATGTTGGGAGGATCACACCCAGCCTTCACATTCCTCTTCAACAAGTTGTGTCAAGGAAAAGGGAGAAAGGAAGCTGCCCCACATACCACTGAATATCAGAAAGGAAGGTCTTAATGAGGATGTCAGGATGTAATTTCTACAGAAATCAGCCTTTCCTTTTGTCAGTCCCAGGTCCAGCTGCTATAAACATTCCAACATCATCTTGAGAAGTGAGGGCTCAAGAGAGTACTGTATTCTCTGGGGTTATTTAATGTTCTTGGCTTATATATAAAAAGAATGCTGAAATCTTAAACTCAACAGCAGTAATAAATCCCTAAAATCAAAATTAAATAATGGAGTTTTTTTTGGCTAGAATATCAAAGACAGGGGAGGTCATTAAAAGAGACAACAAAAATATGTAAAGTGACTTGCTTGCTGTCATACAGTAGCAACCCATTCCTAACTAGCTGAAATTAGGAACTCTATTATACTCTTATTCATAAACAATTATTCATAAATATTTGATATTTATTAGATTTTTTTTATCTGCACTTTTTCTATTTTTCAGCAATAACCATAATAACAATAGTAAATAACCAGAAGACAGAATGCCATGAGTTGTGGAAATATATATACAATATTCCTGCTTAAGAAATGTAAAAATAATGTTTGATTATATTTTGTAGTGACTCATATGTAAAACATTGGATGTATTTCTGTGACTCATTAAAAGTCTCTAAACCAACTCATTCACCTTAGAGAGGAATGTGCTGGAAATTCTTTGTAGCATGCCTATAAACTTTTGTGAGGGTATAGTAATTCAAGATAAGTTAAACACTTATAGTAATTCATTCATAATTTAAAAAAAAAAAATCTACTAAACCAGAATCAAACAAAACATCTGTCTCAAAATATTTTCTTTTTTTTGTTTGTTTGTTAATAGCTGGATAAAGGGCCATTATACTTTATAGTCCATTGGGTCATTTTGGAACTGAAAAGCAAATTGTATTAAGCAGTACTATGAGGTTCAACAAGGCCAGGCGCTGGGTCACAACAGCCCCAGGCAGGGCCACAGGCTGGGACAGAGTGGCTGGAAAGGANGGAGCTGGGGGTGTTTATCCTGGAGAAGAGGAGGCTCAGGGGAGACCTTATCACTCTCTAGACCTGCCTGGAAGGAGGTTGTGGCCAGATAGGGGTTGGCCTCTTTTCCTGGGTAGCAAGCAACAAGGACAAGAGAAAATGCCCTCAAGATGCACCAAGGGAGGTTGAGATTGGGCTTCGAGAAGAAATCCTTCACAGAAAGGATGATCAGATGTTGGAAAAGGTTGCCCAGGGAAGTGATGGACTCACCATGCTTGGAGGTTCAAGAAACCACTCAACATGGTACTTTGTGTTGACAATCTGGTGTTCAAAGGTTGGACTTGACGATCTTGGTCTTTTCCAAGAATTAAGGGTTCCTTAGACTTTTATGCAATGTTTGAACATTTCTAGTTCTGTGTGAGGTTGGTCTTTTTTCATTGCTTGATATTCATTACACAAGAAGAAAATTAATGGTGATCAGCCACTTTGAGCCTTAGAATGAGCTCTACGGCTATAACCACAAAAGCTGTGCAATGATGAAGTCAGATCATGCCCCTTTGTTTGCCTGCAGCCATTTCTCAGTCACAGACTCCAATGACAGGAGCATGTCCATGAATTTGGTAACCTGAATACACACTTCAACAGCAAGACAAAATGTCCCACCAAGAAAGTGCAAGTTCAGACACCACATCACAACCACCCCTGTAGAACTCATGGATGTGCCCATCTCATGAATTTCAGAAACAAATTCATGGGGGAAAAAAAAAATTAAAAATAATTTCATCACTGAGTTATATATTCATTTTTCTCTATCAGATCATCTTCAGTCAACCTGAAGAACACTTAATTTTCCCACACCTTTGCATTTGAGGATAGGATAAACCATCAGGACAATTCTAGTTGGTTTTGTTTTGATATGCTTCAATTCCCAGGATTGGGTACCTGTTGACCTAAAGAATGGCTTATATTGCTCTAGTTAAAAAAATTGACTTAAAAATGGAGGTAAATACCACTATTCCCACATTAGAGCCAAGTGACCCTCAGAATGAGGTAGACTGCAAATCAGTACGAGGCATCACACAGCCAGTGAGATCGTGGCCTTATTTAAAAAAACCATCGACATTGGTTTTGCATGGCCAGTTTCTGGTAGCAGGAGTGCTACAGGGGCTGATTCCATGAGAAGCTGTGGGAGGTTTCCTCCATGTCAGACAGAGCCAATGCCAGCCAGCTCCAACATGGGCCCACCACTGGCCAAGGCCAAGTTCATCAGATATGGTAGTAGCATCTCTGCATTAACATTCATGCAGAGGTAATTTCAGGCAGAGAAGAGCAGACAGAGAGGAACAACAACTCTGCAGACACCAAGGTCACTACAGAAGAAGCGACAGGAGGTGCTCCAGGCACCAGAGCTGAGGTTCCCCTGAAGCCCATGGTGCTGACCATGGTGAGGCAGCACTGTCCAGTGCTCAGAGGTCCCTAGGGACCAGAGATCTACCTGCAGCCCCTGGAGGAGATCCACTGGAGCAGGTGAGTGCCTAAAAAACCACTTTGATCACATGGGAAGCCTATGCTGGAACAGGGTCCTAGCAGGGATCTGTAGACTCAGAGAGAGGAGCCCATGCTGGAGCAGGTTTCCAGGTAGGACTTGTAACTTCACTGGGGACCCACGCTGGAGCAAGCTGTTCTTGATGGGCTACACTCCATGGTAAGGGACCCATACTGGAGAAATTCCTGCAGAGCTGTCTCCTGTGGGAAGGACCCCATGCTGGAGCAGCAAAAGGACTCCTCTCCCTAAGCCGCATAAGCATAAGCAGCCTGGAGGGAAAGGTGGGGGAAGGCGTGGTTAAGATTTGTTTTACTTCTATTATACTGCACTGGTTTTTATTTTAACTGTAATTAATTCAGTTATTCTCCCCAGGTTAAGTCTGTTTTGCCCATAGTGGTAACTGAAGAGTGATCTCTCTCTCCCCTTATCTCGTCTCATGAGGCTTTCATCACACTTTTTCTCCCCCATCCAGTTGTGGAGGAAGGTGAGAGAACAGCCTTGGTGGGTACCTGGCATCCAGCCAGTGTCAACCCATCCCAACCATAGAGTTACTGAATACAAGAAGGCCAGTTTTCTATCCAGTCTCTTCAGTGGTTGGTAGAGAAACTCTGTTGTATCCAACTCCTTCCCTCACCAAATCACAGAAAACCTTAACAAGTTATTCTGGCTTTTTTTGATTATCTGTCTTTCCCTGCATGCTTTGAATCACACATGGAATCATTATCACAAAGAGTTTTGATTTACTTATTATTAAAATTAGACCCGCCAAGATCAAAACGATTACAAATTTCCAGTGACACATTTGTCCTATGGAAATTTTGTTAACATTCCAGCATTTCTTCAAAAACACCATACAAGTAACAAGGAACAGAAAGGAAGACTGGACACGAAAAGAAAATTCTGTTGTTCTAGCTCCCCCTGAAATATGATAATTATGCAAGGGAAATTTTAAACAAAGGTGGCAATAACAACAAAAAGGATTACAAGATATTGTGTTGTAAGGAAAACTATTTAGTCACTGCAAATATTCAAGGATTATGGATAATAATGCAGCTTGCTTTGTTACCTACAAAGTATTTCTGACTAATGAATAAGGTTTTTTTAGTATTTGGATTACATGATCTAAAAGGAAGACCTATGATAAATACATTCAGCAAATATAAATACATAATTTGATAACTCTGCTTATGCCTGGTGAATGTATGTAGACTGCACTACAACCTTTCATGTAATGTGGGTAATCGAATTGTTCTTCAGGTTTTCAGTGTGGGGAGTAGAGTTCATGTTTACTAATGTCAGAAACTCAGGTTTAAATCCTTCAGATTGCACTCATTAAAATTTGTTTATGACTTCAGTTTCTGATCTTAATAATAATATGGGACAAAACAATCTTTATAATAGAGCTGGTAGCTAAATATTGCCTTTCTTCTTTATTGTATCTCTTATCTTTTTCACCTACCATACCTGGAAGGATGTGTACCCAGGGCACATATCATTTACCAAATCTTTCTAATAAGGTGAGGACTACATTTGATAATGCACTAAGATTTAAGACCTTTCTTGCTTGTAGTCCACAACTCTCAGCTCAAAACTGAAGCATTTCGACACTGTTCTTTTTAGGAAGGAACAAAACAATATTTAAGTATTCTCTTTACATTCCCACTTGGCTTTCCTCTTCCCCAAATCCAAGAATGGAAATACAGCTTCCCTAAAAAAGCTTTGCCTGAATTATCCTTTCCAGCCATTCTAACAAGTTTAGCACAAAATGTCCCAGCTGTGAGGGTCCTCTACTACACCAAAAGTGGAAACAAGTTACTTTTGCACCAATGAAAGGACATAGGCTCGTGCACTGATCTCAGAAAAATACTGCTTCCATCTGTAGTAGTGCATCCTCAGCCTGTGTTGAAATATTGATGCTACTTAACACAACCCAGTTGACTAACATCCCTTATGTAACAGAGAACAAAATACAACACAAAAAGAGTTCAAATCGCACTCAAATTGGTATCAGGTTCTGCTCTCTCCCAAGAGGGATTTCTTTGCTAAATAGAAAACTTGTTTTTTCCACTGAATTAGCCGAGTTGTTGAATCCCACACGCACGAAATGTTGCAGGATGCTTCAATATACACACCCAAATCCCTAAGTACTGAGCCCAGAGTGTATCTACCCAAGCTTCGTAAGTGTTAAAACCACCCATGCCTTTTTCTCTCCTGGAATCTACCCAGTTAGTAATTTCTTTGTCAAAACCTAAGTGACACCCCTGCTGTCATGCTGATCAGAGATGCTGAACTTGCTCAACAGAGTAGTTCGTAGCCTATTCAGGAGGCTCAGCAGTGGCTGTTGATAAAAGGGGATGTGAAATACTTCACTGGTAGTCATGAGGGCATAGACTTCAAGTGCAAATCTAAAATGGTCAACAGGATGAAGAAACGAAGATAAACTACCGATCAATAGAATATTTGTTGTAACCTTCTCTGTAAATACTGGCAAGACTCAGCTACAGCAGTAAGTCAGGAGCCAGTATGTTCAGTGTTCAGTGCTCTCTCCCTGCCCTTATTCCCTTTCCTCCCAACATGCACACACAGTATATTTATATTCCCTGAGGGAAAGCGACCTGCCTGAAACTTTCACTGGTATGAGTCATGGTGCTACCAATTTTTGCTCCGGAAAACAAAGTGGAACACTAAAGATCCCAGGTGCCAAAAGCCTGCATACTGCACTGGAAGGCTGATGATTGATGAGCTCCATCCTTCTGAATTCCAGCAAAGAGGACTGGCTATAAAATAGAGTGTGCGACAAGTAATTCCTCTTGGAAAGTCAGCTCATACGTGATCCCAGCTGGTTTTCACAGCGTAACTCTCAAAGGGACACTACCCTGCATCTCCCCCCAAACCATACCCTACAAAGCAAGAGAACTGAGTTCAAGATTTGAGCACAGTCTGTAGAAAGGCCTATCAGTAATTGCATAGAAACTTTACTGACAGCAGTGGTAGAAAATATTGTGAAGGCTCATCTATAGGTTGGTACTAAGGCACATCAGATAGCAAAGGCCTGAGAGGTCCATTTTCTCTTTCATTAGCTCCTGTCTGCTTTTTATGTCTTCATGTCTTCAAAGGTCACCATTAAAAAACACAGCTCACAGTTTGAAAGTACCTCAAAATGAGAAGCTGAATAATGCCTGCAAAGTAATGAAGTATCAGTGGGCAATGATATAAAGAACAAACATGCAGCTTCAGCAATTACCGTCACTTAAAGTTAGTTCTGTCACTTAAAAAAAACAGTCAAAATGTAAAAAAAAAAATAGAACTGTATCTGCCTATCTGTCTTCCATCCCTCACAAACCTTGCTTTCTCTACAGCTTGAGGACTCATGGGGCAAACAGGATAGGGTAAAGGGATCTTCATATAAACTGAGGGAATACACAGAAGAACTCAAAAAAAGATTGAAAGACCTTCAGAAATGCAGAATGTCGTTTACCAGCATACATATCTCTTCCCAGAAGTACTTGACATGAATACTAAAAACTGACAGCAAAACCTGGCCTGTGGGAAGAGTAAGGGCTTCATGTCTTGGGGACATCTTAGGGGATGATCCTGTGGATAAGCCCAGTGCTTCGATTTTGCCTGTAAGCAGAAACTCAGAGCTCTGTAGGGCTTCCAGCATGTTTTCTGTTGTCAGGTTGACAAATAGCCTCTCAGCTATTTCCCTAAAAATACGTGGCAGTTATACAGCCAGCTGTGTTTTGAAAGAATTTGGATTTTGTGAGTTTTCCTATGAGAGGCCATGAAATAGCCAAAATCAAGTCCTTCTGTTTAAATAGGTAATGATTATACATTAAAGACTTAATCAGATGATTTTGGTCTTTCTGAGAGGGCCTTTTTTTACTTTTCATCTCAGACACAACATAATGTCAATCAGCTGCCCAGCTTTGAGCCCAAGAGGCAGGATTAGATTTTTGCTTTGCCTTTTTCTCTTTAGAAGGAAAGAGATTTGGAATTAAGAAATCAGTCTTTACATAAAGCACTTACTGTGAAAACATGGAGCCAGATCTGCAACCTTTTGTGCATTGGTATGGTTCTTGGAGTAGAAAGGTCCATCTCTTCTGGGTTCACTTTCCCTACATGAAAGATGAAAACATCTTACTGGATACAGCTAAATGCAAAATGAGTTGCAGTCAAGAGTTACTGTGGAAAACTAATTTATTTTAGAATGATATCACACAGACCAGGGTCTGCCTTAAATAGGACATATGGCTGTCATACTGGAATTTTAAGTGGCTTAGGGACCTCTTCAGATGCCTGGGGATGTATTTTCAGGAAAAACTGTAGTTTGCTCCTTGCTTGAGAGAGGATTCTCTGTGAACCTACCACAGCATGGTTTTCAGAGCTTTTTGGCCATTGGATGTGTTTTGGGTACACTGACTTCCATACTGTCCAGATTACAGACACTCACCTTCTCACAGAAGCAAAAAAGAAAGAGCATTCTTGGGCCTATTCTTTCAGGTTGAAAAAGGTCATGACTCTTCATTAGTGCTTTATAGATCTTTTGCAAGAACACCCTCAATCATAAGACAAATAAGCCCAGTATAAATATTTTACTGTAAAATATCAACACACTGGAAAATAAAATAGGATTGGAGATTCTAAATATCATCGAGAGTAAGCATAGGATGTCCTATATTCCATGTAAAATCTCTTCCCTAGAGATATTTTAGTTAATTTATCTGTTCATCTGCACTCAGGGAGGAGACCTTGTGAAGTTTTTGGCATAAACATTATCCTCTCTTTATCCTGTGAGATGAGACTACACTATTTGTAGAACAATTTCAAAGGAAAAAAATCTTCATAGAAGAAAAGTTGATTTATTGATAGGCTTAGGTAGTTTGTTAACAAACCAGTGTTTGAGGTTTAAATATCACTTATAGCTCTAACTTCAAAAGAAACATTTACTGCATGAAAATATTCATTCATTTCCTCCCATCCCCACAGCATTTTCCTGAAACACTCAGAAACACTGTAACTTCTGCCAGACAGTAAAACACATATTAAACTGGAAATTCAAAGCTACTGAACTGATGGATTGTAAATAAAATTGAAAGGCCAAAACAGCAAGTGGACAAATGAAGCTGACTTTCTCAAATGTTACCTCCATGGACAGGTTTTGTCAGGCCTCAGAAATCCATCATATGCCTGCCTCTCATGGGAGGACTCATTGAAATACTGAAGCAACAGCTCCTGGCTGAGCAGTGCAGCCAGAGTCATTTTAGGCCATGCCTGGTCAGTACTAAGCACCACAGTCTCCACTTAAATTACTCACCACACTTCTCACACACAGCACCTACCACTCAACTAGGTCATGTTTAGTGGAAACAGAATAATGAGCCAACCAGAAAAGAAAATTCATAAGCATTAACGAAGTCAATGCCAACAGTTTTGTAACTGACAGAGCATATTGACAAAAAGTTATAAAAGCAGATCAAGGCACCTGACAAGCAATCAAATAAGCAGTGTAGAAAGCAAAGCAGCACTTTAACTTTTTGACTCAAATATTTCTTGGATAAAAAATGTTGTTAAACATGAGTAAACAAGAAAACTTGAAATTTTGTCTAAGAATCTTTGAGACCTTGGAACATGTCTACCTGCAAATGTAACTGAAGATCACAAAATAAAAGATACCAATACAATAGGCTAACTCATAGTTCAAATAATTTTCACCTTTCAGGGTGACACACCTGCAAAACAAACAGTACCACATACAAACGTAACAGAGGAAAATAAGATAAAGTACATAGGCAAGTCTGTTTTACTTTATGACCTTTGTTTCTCACCTCCATTGCAGAAATACCTAAGAGGGGCCTCAACACTTTCACTCCAGGATGGCCAGTGACTTACCTGCAATGTTAACGCAGCTTGGTCAAAGCTGAGCAGCATAGTAAACTCTGCTTCTTATCAATCCATGCCACACACAGGTGATTGAAAAACACAGTATCAATCTTGTAGGAGGGAGAGATGGAGATAGCCACACTCAAATAAAACTCTTCTCAAAGGTAATGTAGCTAACAGGAATACTTGGTTTTTAAATTTTCCATCCTCTTGTTACAGTAAACTTATTTCAATGCAGAATCAGATGAAGATCAAAACCTTTCCAGGTTAGAATGGGAGGCCTTTCCAAGCTGGAAGGGGATTTTCTGCTTGACTGGATTGAATCAATGTTGGACCTTAATTTTAACACTGCAGTATACCTGTACCACCTCTCTGTCACCTTTCTTCCTCCATCACCCACTGTGCTTACAGAGAACCGTAAATTTCCCATGGAAAACCAAGACCACCAACATAGCCTTGTTGTAGTAAGCACTAGCAGCTTTGAAGCCATATGACTAGAAATTTTCTGGGAGAAAAAGACGCAGCAAGAAGGAAATAAATATTACTCATTGGCAGACAGAAAAAAAAGAATTTACAATCATCATTTCATACTCTTAAGTGTAGAAAACTCAATTCTGTTGTTCCTTCCCTTTCCACTCCACAAAAAAAAAAAAAANAAAAAAAAAAAAAAAAAAAAAAAGACCTGTTTCATATTTCCCTACCCTCTGAACCTTGTTTTCTCAACACACACTTTCCCTTGGGTTTGGCAACATAAGCAGTTTTATTCCCCCTTTACATTAAGACTCCTTAACATTTTCTTGCTAGGCCTGTCAGTGGCTTTGACTGCTGCCCTCTTGCACCTCAACTCCATTTCCATGAGAAAATCAGATAACGACAATTGTTTCATTCCTGTGAAGATGTAAGGGAAGCAGTTTGATGCACACGAGACAAGAATGCCTTCACTGTGAACATAATCAGGATGAGCACGCAATGTGGATCAGGCAAGACAATGAAGATGATACCAGAGTCCAGATATTTCAGCACAGTGATCTGTTCCAATAGCTGTCCTTGACTGGGGCAGCATTGCCAAGAGCACAGAGCCTGGAAAGAGGTAGCCAACAGGGTTTGTCAAGACCTGCCTTCCTCATGGGTGTTTATTGTTCGTACCTGAAGTTCAGCCTAACTTAGAAAATAAGCACGGTTTTAAAAGGTTTGTTCTCGGTAATAAGCTTCAAAAGAGAGTAACAAAAAGTGGGGCCTTATACAAGACACAAGAATAGCAAAACCTTGAACAACCTGGTGCTGAAGTTGATGACTTCCAAGAACCTTAAGTAACTTTATTTATCTCATGTATATGACATGAGATTGCCTTAAAATGTACCAAGTTTCAAAGCTCATCCTTAACAGGTCATGGTCTTGGGCTGGAGTTTGAATTCCTTGTGCAATTAGTTTTACTTATCTGGGTGACTGCAATGGCTGCTCTGTTATGTCCTATACTAAAAAGTGATGGATGGAAGTACAAATTCACAGGCAGGCACTTGCTTGCCATATTCTAACATTTTGGGGCTTTTCTTAGCAACTTATGCACTTAGAACTTCAGCCTACAGTTTTTAAAAATGCACTTATTTTTATAGCTTACATAAAATGTTATGATTCCACATTTAACTGCCGGGAGAAGGAAGATATGCTAGCTCAAATCTTTCAATGAGGTCAGTTTCTTTCAGAGCCTCTGACACCAATCGTTGCCACTGAGAGTCTAGACTGAAACTGAATGGAGTCCAAGAAGCAAGCCCAATAAGAAATTTCTAGGGGGAGTTTTGTGTTGAGAAAAATTGACTGCTTACAAAGGGGACTCTGCTGAGTTCTTGTTGAAAACACTAATGTATTGTCAGGTTTACAAACCCCAAAGAGCATATACAAACTGCTAGAAGGCAGAAAATTTCAGGCTTAAGAGAAGCTGTAAAGCAGATATCTCATTAGTGTCATGTAAATTGACCTTTACAGTTAGTAAAAACAGTTTGTTTTCTCTCCCATTAAAATCCTTTCATTTGCCATTTTCTTTTTACAGTCTCTTCTGATTACATAAAAAAAAGCAATTCTCCCTCTGGAGCTGGCAGGGTGCCTATTACCATTGATATAAAGGATTTTAGTTCCCACATCTCTTTCCTTCACATGTCATCTTTTTCATCAACAGACCCATGGCTAGCAGGGAAAAGACCTCAGACAAGAGAAGCACTGGTGAGCTATTTCCATGCCATTCCCATAAATACATTTCTGGCAAGAGATTTCCGACAGGACAGCTGTGCCGAAAGTGTAATTCCAAAACTGTGCCTTTGCATTATCCCATAAACACGATTCTGAGGAGATTAGCTAAAAGGCATTTCAGTATTTTGCCACCCACACCATGCAACTGCAGAGGAGATTCAGTTCAGATAAAGTACCAGCATTTTATGGAAACAGCAGGCAGAATTTCCATGAATTTAACAAAAAGTCCCAGCTCACGGAGAAAGTAAGGAAACTGGCACTGGGAACATTCTGCAAACAATTAACACATTAAGCCCTTTGGCTTATTTTCTCTTGATATTCCTAGCCACTGGTATTTCCAGGAATGCTGATACATTTAGGATCATAGGAAGAGTGAACAGGTTTCTCTAGAGGGTAGAAACTGGAAGCAAATTATGCACATACTGAACAGGCCAGCTAGGAAACCTGCCTAGCTGAAAGTCATGCAATCTGTACCACTCTGCCTTCATTAAAATCTCTTCTGCAAAAATGCCCTTTTCAGTGATGTCCACCAGTATTGTCACATACATAAGTCACAGTGATGCTGCCATGATCTTGGTAAATATTTGTAATCCTTCCCTTAAAAAGAGAGCTGCGCCCTGATTTTTTCAGTATATCATGTGTTTGATATTGTTTTCTTTAGCTTATAGACCTTTATATTCTCAGTGTTTAACATATGTCTGGGAACAGAAAAATTATCTGAAGGATTTTGATTCTCCACTTCTATACATAAGTGAACTTATTTATCATCTGTTATGGTAAAAAATACAAATTTTCTTTTTCTTATTTCTGAATGTAATGTTAGTACAAGACTTAAATAGTGGTAATTAAATACGATGATCTCTAAAATCCTGATTAACTAAAATGATGTAAATATTTCCCACTAGAAGGAAAAACATCTTGAAATACCTCTTCAGTCAGGCTGTTGTACTTTCTGTATTGCTTTTAATGCTGAAATATAGTAACTTCTATCAGCACATGATCTCTCAGCATGACAGATAGATCAGAAGCACTTCTCTTATGTGCTGGTCTGAAAAAGAGAAAAAACAATATTCGCTTTCACTGGATTTAACAATGTATTAACCATGCAGGCAGAAAACAAAGGTAAGTGCATTAATATTGACAGAACTTCTTTTTCCCATTCCAGGACATGATAATGTTTTACAGAGAAGGACATGTCCGCCATTCACCCTCATCCACAGATAAAAATGTAAGTAAATTAAAACCTATACTCCCAAAATTCAACCACAAAGATAATAAAGGGTTGTAAAAGTTATCTGTAAACAAGCAAATAAAGAAGCCAAGAGTCATCATGCTTTATTGCAGTTCCTCTTGTTTGGCTGGCCAGCTGTTCGTACATCAACATCTAATGATACACAGTCTAGCCCAGCTACAGAAGGCAACACTTATCACATGCGGGATTGCTACAAAAACACTTTTTGGAGCAGCAGAAGTGTGTCTCCTCTATGTTATGTGAACTAATACACAGATCATAAGACATTTTTCTTTTTCAAATACCATATGCTTTCCCTGTCTACATTTGGATTGCCTGGTATAGGGAAAGTTGCATTCATATGGCTTCTCTGCCTTGCTCAGGAAGCAGCTGCTGTTAAGACCTGGTTGAATGCAGATAAATTGCAGATGATTGCTCTTTTCAAGCCCAGACTTCACAGTCGTCACGTGAATCTGTATCTGAAGAAATAGTCTGTACCAAAAAGGCAACAGGTGATGGTTTAAATAATACCTGTTACTATTGCACAGATGCACTCAACAGACCAGCAAAGAGGCCATTTTACAGCTTTTGTGACTTGAATTGCTCAATATAATCAAATTGATTTGAAATAGGCTTATCCAGTTAAAAACTGCTTGTGGAGATCTGCTGATCTTTGGAGAATATCAAGAACAGCAGGGTGACTTGAAGAAAGCAATTAATGAAATTCTAGTGAATGCAAAATACTATATGTGGGTGAATACATAACCTTACACAGATATGCACAGCTATAAACTAAGGCTAGCCAAGATCTTGTAGGAAATCTGGTACAGAAAAAACATCAGAGTTCAACGTTCATACCAATCCACCTCACTGTATATTTAGAACTGTAACACCTACATACAGAGAAGTCCAGGATAATGATGGGTTTTGGAAGAGTTTTTCTAAAAAGAAGGACTAAATTAATTGTTTTATTTTTTCATTTGACCTTTCCAGTTTGTCATTCTGATTAAATCAAGTTAGTCTCAGGTTTCTTCAAGAGGACTACTTGGCAAGACTCATGAAGACAGGAAAATTAAATCAAATACCATAAAAACAAAGAAATAAAGAAACAAACAAAATCAAAATATGAAGAGTATATGGTAGGAGACTACAAAATGATAAATGCCACAAAGATTTTTAGAGAGGGATTCTTCGTGACTTCTCACAATACATAAATAAGGAGGCACCAAAAGAAATTATGCAGTTTAAACAAAAGGAAATGCTTTTTCCACATAGCTTCTTAATTGGAGTGTGGAATTCATTACCACAGGAAGTTGTGGAGGCCACAGCATAAAAGGAATTGAAAAAAAAAAAGGGGGGAATTTTTGGAGGATAAACCCACTGGTGGCTATTAGACACAATGGTCCGGATGCAAATTTTAGCACAGGAAATTCTTAAACTATCAGTTACTGGAGGTGAGGATAATCATTTCCTACATCTCCTGTTTCTTATCCTTCACTTTAAGCACTTTTTGCAGGCCACTGCTTGCTTTAGGACAGCGGATTGGCTAGGCCTTCAATTGAATCATATAGAAGTTGTTATGGTCTTAAGTCAAATTTCATTTACCACAGTGTCAGAAAACATGGCAAGTCACCACCACCAAGCAACATATGAAATCAAATTCTGCAATTTGTATGGTTACCCAAAGAAGGAAATGAAATTTTCTGAGGATGGCATAAGAAAATTCATAGTAACTACAAATTACATGCTGTGAGAGAGATGCTACATTAAGGAAACCCTGAGTTTTGCATGCCAGAAATCTCCTTTTGCAGGGAGCAGCACCCAAATGGAGACTGATATCTGGGTTGAACCTCAACAACTAGGAAACATACTTGCCCAAGCTTATCCAAAAACTCTCCAAGGAGGAGCTCTGGGAGTGTTATCTATAAATAATCCCTGGTTTTAATTATATGAGTCTGAAATATGTCTAGTCTTTGTCAAATAACAAAAATACCATTCTATATACCAAAAACATTGCCAAGCAAAGCTATCCAAGAATTCAAACTGGGGTAGGCACCAGCAATTGCTGTGCTGTCCTTGTGCTGCCACTCACAGCATGAAAAGCTGAGCATTCTGGTGACATCTTCATCAAAAAGTTTACAGTAACACTTCTGCAACATGCTATCTTACCCTTCAAGAAAATTGCCGTCTGAGTCCCTAAAATGGGGAAGGGGGGATGGGAGAGGTTTTTCATATTCATGGTTGCAGAAAAAAAACATGTCTTGTGACTCAGGAGGACTAACCCCAGAAATGCAGTGTTGCTCAACAAAACTAACCACAGGCATTCCTGACTACCGTGAGCAATGGGACCTGCTCCGGTCTGCTGAAAGTTTGTAAAAGGCAAATTGTTGCTAGCAAGAGCTAGACTTCATACCAAAACAAAACCTCTCATTTTGTTCATAAGTACACTCATACATTTACTCAGGATGAGTCTAATAATCCAGGGAGCAGAATGCTTCTAGGGTAGTACAGCAATATTCTGTGACATGCAGCGGTGTCCAGAGGGACAAAGAAAAGTCCAGGACAGAAAATATCAGGGAGTCCCACTGAGCGCTTGTCTCCTAACAAGAAAAGCTTCTGTGTTCTTTGGGACTCAATAGCAGAGACTGATGGCTGCATGAGGTTACCAGGAATACAAGTCCTTGGAAACTAGGTGCAGCACTTGCCCACACCTAATTAGCTACACACTCAGGGGTGTTAGCACCCAGGTACCATATCTGTATGGGGAAAAAGTCAGCATCAATCATTCTTACAGCTCCTTATGTGAAACAGCTTAGTAAACTACGTCAGGCTACAACACTGCATTTAAATCTTCGTGCCATTTTCTCATGATTCTGCATACACCGAAATTGCCTGTTTTAAAGTAACAATCCTCATAAATATTTTCATCTATAAAATTGTAATTTAAAACTCTTCTTTTTCATAAGGAAGCTTGATAACATCTCCTTAAGTATCATTTCCTTCAAACTAAAAATCTCGTGGCAGTGTATTTGGTCACTACATTTTTCTGCTATTGAAAGTGCACTTAAGAAGAAAAAA
>VWYO01010017.1:273099-322217 GCA_013400275.1 Rhadina sibilatrix
AAAAAAAAAAAAATCAGAAATACAAACAAATCTGAAAAGTTATGGCTGCAGTCAAAATTTTGTTCTAGGTAAATGCAAACATTTCTATAGTATTTCTCATGATCATTAACCTTTGCTTTTACTTCCAGAAAGGTGGTGTATTTCACAAAGAAATTATTGTGCAATTAATTATCATTTACTAATCAAACTATAAACAGGGGCAGGAATCAGCAAACCTACCATGAGATATCAGTTAGACACACCACAATTTGCTTGTCTTGTAAGGAAATTAGAATGTTTTATCATTATCAGGATTTTATGGCAGGTCTGTAGTGTGATTCCATAGGTATAACAGGACACAGAGAGGAAAGCCTCATTTTTTTCTCTCTGCTGAAGATTAATATCTTTAAAAACATAACAAGACAGACTGGTATAAGATTATGAGAAATTCGATAAACAACATGGATCCACATCAAAAGATTAATATACCCTTTGTTTATCATGTAAATTATACTGTCTGGGATAGAGGAAAAAATGCTAAGTTCAAAGAAAAAATAAGAAGTGAAAAAAGAAAGCCTACTCTGAGTCATTAATTATGAATTCTCCAGAAGTCTAGTGAAGTGACCCAAGCAATGAACAGAGTGATTAAAATCATGGGGTTTTTTCGAACTAGGTGGGAAAGTATGAGTAAAATTTACAGTTTCATCTGCTGAACCTGTTGTTTCACAAAAAGGCTAAAACCTTGAATTTCTAGCTTCAGCTGCAGGGCACAACTCATTGCCACTGTCACAGAGCCTGCCCAAGACCATGGTGACCCAAAACTATTTGCATCTTTGTGATGCAAAAGTCCTGTCAAAGGCCTCCCCAACAAGGATGAATTTCAGCTGGAGCAGGAGATCAAAGAGCATCCACCAGCAGGTTATTACTGTGACTTGCTTCCCACCTGGCTTCAAAGGGAAGGGCAGTGCTGTGGCAGAAGGATTGGGCTGCTCACAGGCTGCACGGGAGCAGCTGCTGCACTCTGGTACCTGCAGGAGCTTGGATCTAGGATATTGGAACAAGAAAAAGCTGAATCACAATGGTCTGAGTAGATACAAGACAGATGTGTTCCCCCTCTCAGAGGCTAGGTCTGGGTTCTCTCTCAGCCATCCTCTGTTGGATGTTGGTGTACACGGGTGGGTTTCAGGACTCCTGTCCCTTCAGCAGCACCCAGCCAACAACTGGGTATTGCTCTGACGCCCAATCTGCTGCTCAGACACATTTTACCACCTCCCTCTCTCATAGTCAATCTTCCTATATGGAAAAAAACCTGTTTACTTCCTTTTCTAGGAGTCCATCCCACCTTTACTTTGGCTGAAATGGAGGAGTGGGGTTTAGTGCGTCGAAAATAGCATTTATGACGTTAGCATATCTACACCTAACTAAATATTCACAATTTATTTCCTTTGCAACAATGAACAGGCTTTGCAAACACTGAAAGACCACACTGAAATTCTGAATAATAGGCATTAAAGACCAGCAAGATCAAGGTCAGTGCAGCCTGCCCAGGGAATAGGCTTACCTACTGAAGGGAGGTCAAGTTTACCCCTGTGGGCTATGGACTTAGGGGAGCTTCTGGGATCGGTCCCAGCTTGTGGCTTTGCACTGCCTGTGCTGGCAATGCCATCAAAACTCCCTCACCTACTCGGCCTTTACTTGTGGTGCTGACACAAAGTGAGGGAGAGAAATATTTTTCCAGTAGTAGTTTTCCAATAACTGGGTATATTTATTTCATTTTAACATGGACTAGCAATGAAGAGCACCTGTTTTAAACTATGGACTGAGACTCTGGTGGTGGAGAATTATTTAAAAGCTAGACTACTAACCAGCTGAGGTTAAATTCATTTTTGTGGAATTTGAAATCGGAAGACAAAGATATCTGCTCCCACAGCTAGCTTCTTCCTGGGTAAAAAAGTATTTTTCCCATCCACAAAATATTTCATGGAAAATTTTAAACAGATGAAGGAAAAATCATATATTACCCTTTTGGGATTCAGTGGTTTTTTCCTACTCTCTTTTCCCTTTTTTTTTTTTTTGTCTTCTTTTTTTTGTTTTGTTTTGGTTTTTTGGGGTTTTTTTTGTTTTTTTTTGTTTTTTTTTTTTTTTGTTTTGTTTTGTTTTTGTTTTTTGTTTTGTTTTGTTTTCTTCATTATATAAAGCAGCAGTTATCAAAATCCAGATATTTTCCACCCCTGTGGAAAAAAAATATTTTGGAAAAGAAACAAGTAATGCTAGATTCAAAGATTACTATGCTGGTTCCCTGGTATTCTGCTTCTATAAAGACATACACACCTTAAATCCCCATTGACAGCCATATGGTTTCAAGAGGACTGAGCAGGGAACTGTAAGCATTAAAACAAACATGAGAGAAAACAGAAAAAAGCTTTTATTAAATATCGAAGTTCTTAGAAACACTTCTTGTTTCCAGAAGTCTTATATAGTCACTGACATGGGGGGGGGGGGCGGGGGGGAACAAAAAAACAAACCACCTGACTTTGTGTAGAAATTATTTCTGATAATTTGGGTGTACAGACATGTGGAGCCAACCAACATGTACAGATTTTGTGCAGGGATTCAACCTTCATACTTACAAATATCAGGTAATTTTCACTGCCTCCTTGGCATGATGAGCATTTTTACTCCCATCTCACAGATAGAGATCAGAGGATGTTAACTGATACCTGAGATCTGTCTTGTGTTTTGCCTAAATGGTGTGACAGACACTGTAGGGATTAAATGTTTTCAAATGTAAATGTCCTCAACAACTTTCTTGTCAGTCTTCACTGGAAACCTTTCTTCCCACATTTTTTGACTGGATGGATGGCAGAATGGGGACTGGGGAGGCAAAGTCCCTTTACTGTAAGAAAAGATCCCCCTTTAGTGTAAGTTAAGAGCAGATTCCTGACCACCTGAAGAATCTGAATGTACTAAGGTCAATGGGACCTGGTGAGATGCATTCAAAGCTCTGAAGGAAATGACTGATGTAGGTGCCAAGTCACTCTCCATGATGTTTGACAACTTATGGCAGTCAAGTGTAGTCATAGGAGAGTTGAAAAGAGAAAACATTGTACTCATATTCTAAGAGGGTCTAGAAAGGAGGACCCTAGCAACTACTGACCTCTCAGCCTCAGCTCTGTGTCTGAAATATCATGGAACAGATCCTCCTAGAAGCTGTGCTGAGGCGCATGGAGGACAGGGAGGTGATTTGAGACACCAGCACAGCTTCACCAAGGGCAAGCTCGTCCTGATCAATCCAGTGGCCTTCTGTGGTGGACTGACTGCATCAGTGTGTCCAGGGAAGGGCTGTGCATGTCCTGGACTTCTGTAAACTCCCATCCTTCTCTCTAAATTGAAGAGAGATGGATTCAGAGGGTGAACTATTGGATAAGAATGTGGTTGCACAGTCCCATCCAGAGACTCGTGGTCAAGGGGTCAGTGTCCTGATGGGCATCAGTGACAAGTGGTGCCCTCAGAGGTCTATACTGGGACCAGAGTTATTTAAAATCTTGGCCAGTGACATAGATGGAGAGGTTGAGAGCAGCCTCAGCAAGTTTGCTGATGACCCCAGTGCTGAGTGGTGCTGTTGATACAGCTGAAGGATGGGATGCCATCAGGAGGGATCTGGAGAAGTGGGCAGATGTGGAGCTCACAAGACCAAGTGCTGGTGCTGCACCAGGTTCAGGACAACCCTGCTGTCAGCACAGGCTGGGGATGAACAGACTCAGAGCAGCCCTGCCCAGAAGGACCTGGGGGTGCTGTTGGGGGAGAGGCTGAACATGATCCAGCCATGGGCACTCACAGCCCAGAGAGCCAAACGTGTCCTGGGCTGCATCCAGAGCAGGGTGGGCAGCAGGGCCAGGGAGGGGATTCTGCCCCTCTGCTCTGCTCTGGTGAGAGCCCACCTGCAGTGCTGCATCCAGCTCTGGGGTCCCTGCACAGGAATGATATGGAGCTAGTCCAGAGGATGACACACCGAGATGATCAGAGGGATGGAACAGCTCTTGTCGGAGGAAAGGCTGAGAGAATTGTGATAGTTCAACCTGGAGAAGGACAGCTTTTGGAGTGACTTAATTGTGGCTTCTCAGTACCTGAAGGGAGCCTACAAGGAAGATAGAAAGGGACTTTCTGCTTTTTTATGCAGTGATGGGAAAAGAGGGAATGGATTCAAACAAAAAAGTAGGTTCAGATTAAGTATTAGGAGTAAGTTCTTTGTTGTGAGGGTGGTGAGGCACTGGAACAGGTTGTCCAGAGAGGCTGCGGATGCCCCATCCCTGGCAGTGTCAGGGCCAGGTTGGATGGGCCTCTGGGCAACCTGGTCTAGCGGAAAGTGTCTCTGCCAATGGCAGTGGGGGGGTGAGACTAGATAATCCTTGAGGTCAATTCCAAAACAAACCATTATTTGATTTTGTAAGTCTGTGATTCTGTATAACGTTATCACCCTCCTAAATATGAAGCATGATCCATGCAGTGGATAGATAGGTAAGGACTCAAACAAAGAAATGAAAGAAACAAGTAAATATGGTTAAATAAAGATAAATATAAAAGACAATGTATTATATTTGCATGGGTTTTCAGCTGCATCATTAAGATCCATCCATTAAAATTTACAACTCAGATAAAAGATGGACTTTAAAGTACACAGAGTCAGAAATGCAAAAGCTGTAATTTTTTTTCAACTGCTCTAATGCAGTTCTGTTACACAATGCAAAGAAACATGGTAGGTATATGTGATATTTTCTTCATATGCATTTCCATTTCTCTCATAAACAGTACTGGTTTAGGACTGCCCCAGGGATTCCAGATTCAAGGATGCCAGTTTTAAGGTCCTTGAAATACAAGGTTTTTATTACTCTCTATGCCTTTAAGTGCACATCATCTTTAAAGCCATATTTCTGTAATTGCTACAGCCCTATTTCTCCCTGCAGCAGTTTTCCTGATTCCAATTAAACCAGGAAATCTGGAAAACAAGAAAACCTGTAGAATTTGGCCCTCTAGGGGTTTCATCTAAACTGTATGATTTTTATTTTCCTATTTCTCCTGCCTCTCATCCTACATTTCTGGCTAAACTGGCTAATCCTTTGGGGCCAATGCACTGAAAGCCTCGTGATCATCAGGGACATGGAGAATGCTGAGATACTTGTTTCCTTCTGCCTCTAAAATCATATCAGCTGTCCCTCGCCTCTATTTTTGAGATTTTGGTATTTTCCCTCTAAACCTGTGACACCTGCACCTTAACTCTGGACATTTCTCTACGTCCCAGGAGGAGCCAAAAGCAGATTCACATCAGTTCAGGTTGTTGCTTTTCACACAGATCAGTAGAGAAGAAGAAGATACAAGGGCCATCCATGAAATAGTTTCCATCATACACAAAAGACTTTCTCCATTTTCATATTTTTCAAAGAATCTTCTGCTTTCTCTGCCAGTGGAGAAGGATGCAAATAGTTGCTCTTGCAAGTCTAAAGGCAGGAAAGCTGGAAACCGAAAAATACAGAGCTTGTTGAGGCCCAGAAAGCAGCCATTCTTCTTTAGGACTGGGGTCTCACCTTTGCTCTAGACCAGTCACAAAGTGTGACCCATCTTATTTTTGCCTTCCCTGCACATCTTCCTGGATATCTTTATTGATAATCTGGATGATAGGACTGAGTCTGCTATTAGAAATTCACAAACTTCATCAGTCTGAGTGGGATTGTTGACCTTCTGGAGGGCAGGAAGGCTCTGCAGAGGGATCTGGAGAGGCTGGATCATGGGCTGAGGCCAATGGTGTGAGGTTCAACAAGGCCCAGTGCTGGGTCCTGCCCTTGGGTCACAACAGCCCCAGGCAGTGCCACAGGCTGGGACAGAGGGGCTGGAAAGGAGCTGGGGGTGCTGCTGACAGCAGCTGAAGATGAGCCAGGCTGTGCCCAGGTGGCCAAGAAGGCCAATGGCATCCTGGCCTGGATCAGCAATGGTGTGGCCAGCAGGAGCAGGGCAGGGATTGTCCCCCTGTGCTGGGCACTGGGGAGGCCACACCTGGAGTGCTGTGTCCAGTTCTGGGCCCCTCAGTGCAAGAGAGACACTGAGGTGCTGGAGTGAGTCCAGAGAAGGGCAGTGGAGCTGGGGAAGGGTCTGGAGCACCAGTCCTGTGAGGAGCAGCTGAGGGAGCTGAGGGTGTTTATCCTGGAGAAAAGGAGGCTCAGTGGAGACCTTATCACTCTCTACACCTGCCTGAAAGGAGGCTGTGGCCAGGTGAGGATTGGTCTCTTCTCCAAGGCAGGCAGTGATAGGACAAGAGGACATAGCCTCAATCTGCACTATAGGAGGCTTAGATTTGGAATTAGGCAGAAGTCCTTCCCAGAAAGGGTGATCAGATATTGGAAAGGGTTGCCCAGGCAAGTGGTAGAGTCACCATCCCTGGAGGTGTTTAAGTAAAAATTGGATTCAATTATCTCAGAGGTCTTTTCCAGCCTAATTGATTCTGTGATTCTGTGTGATTCTGTGATCTTTGGGGTCTTTCTAGAGGAGCTGCACAGAGACACACAACATGGAGAGTATCCCTGTAACCATTTTGCAAGAGATGAGGTTATCAGACTCATGCTTCACATTAAAAATATATACCTGCTTTCAGTAAGTACAGGCCAGTATTTGGCATAATGTCTGCTCATTGCAGTAAAGGGAATCAATGCCCATTTTTAGCAAGACAGTGGCAGTAGCATTTTGTGTTCAATTCAACAAAAAGAGCAGGTTAATACAGAGAAACCCAATAGCAGAATGCCTCTCCAAAGGTTTGTTCAAAGCAAGGTCTGCATCTGTCTCTTTAGCATCTGCCCCAAACAACAGGTTTTCTATTCATCTGCCGCCTTTTCTCCCCCTATATAGTACCCTTCTGCATCTTTTGTCTTCTCACTTTTCCCTACTCTTCCCTACCTGTACTTAAAAGACAATTTTATGTTTTAAGTGGCTGCTGAAAACATTTTTCTCATACTGGATCCCTCGCAGCACGTCGTGGTGACGAGATCTGCACGGGACATAGCACCAGGCTGGAACCAGCCCTGCCTGTCCCCCAGACCCTGGAACTCAGAAAATGATACAAACTTGCTCAGTCCAGCTTGCAGCTCAGCTCTGTAGTCACATCTTCCTGACCAGCACTGTCTACCCACACATCCTGCACACCACACAATCTCAACACCTGCCCCTCACAGTCTCACACAGAGTTGAGGCAGGAAATCTGCCTGTGTGCCCCTCACACTTCTGTATCACAGACCACACACCCTGCCTGCTCCCTGCATCTCAATTTTGTCACCTCTTCCACCTAAGCTTGGGGGTTTATCTAGTTGCTATCTCCACTAAAAACAACTAACATTGCTTTGTAACTAAAATGCCTCTCAGTTCTCAAGAATTTCATGCCCAACCCTACATTTCTGTTGCCTCGCTCCCATCCTAAATTTGCACTCTCTTCATACACATGCCTACCTTTTCTGTTGTTTGTATCACATATCATAAATTCAGGCTGGAAGGTTGTAAGAACAGACTTCTGCCTAAATTACAGGCATTCCTAAGTTAATTTTATTTACTACTAGAGAAGCACATGGTTTTTATTAGATTTTTTGAAGTTGTTTTAACTCAGAGAAAAATAACTCAATATTCATTAAAAAAACCCCAGCAGCTTAAAATGATTACTACCAGAGGAGCCAAAATACAGTATCAGCAAATACTACTGAAGTGCACAAGGTAATATGATTTATAAGCCCCTGTAATCAAAAAGATGGATCATTGTTCTAGAAAAAATATCTGGCAAGTGTATGTTTATCAGAGCTTCTGGAGGGCGCACCCTACAAAACTATTTTCATTTCCAAGTAAACATTTACCCTTAAACATATGATTTTCAGCAAAGTGTGTCCATTTATGTATGCTTTAAATCAATTATATCCCAAATTACCTGTATACTCTACAATACACTACTATTATTCCCTGAATGTGCCTGGATCTCTCAAAGCATGGCTCAAATAGAAAGTCCTTTAGCTTCAAAAATTAATCTGAATATAACTGTTAAATTGCATGAGAACAAGACCTTTATTGCAAAAACTCACTTGAAATTTTGTGGCATTTTAAGAAAAAATAAATGTTGAGGCTTGTAAGAAAACTGCAATTCAGAAAACTACACGAGTAGGTAACTGCATACAGTGTCTGACAAGTTAATCTGTACAGGAATATATAGCTTACACATGGAATTCTAAGAACTATCTATTTCTTAATCCCTATGTTCAATTTTTTTTAATCAGTATTTATGAGGAACTTCTAGGATACATGGCCTAGAAATGCATAGAGCATAAATTTCATACTCACATAAATGAGGAATGATCACAAAAGGGAAGCTGTTCTAGAGCAATGCCATGAATTTCATACGTCCAAGGACAATACTCAGAAATTCTCATTTAATACTAATGTGAAAATAATACTACAAAAATACAACAAACCTTGTCAACAACTCTTGCTCAATGTTTCCAATATTTTAAAAATTAATGGGGTTAAATTAGGGCTTTGGCTGAAAAAAAATGTGTCAGACTCAAAGCTTTGGCACAAGAAAGGTCAAGTCAGAAGCAATGCATTCTCAAACAAATTTGAGAAGGCTATATTATACATACATAGCTCATTTTCAGATTATGGAGATGTAAAAAAGCTGTTCTCAACATCTGCTTTCAGTTCCCAAATGAAAATTCTTTGGGCTGCAATTTCAAGCAAAGGCAAGGCATAAGGCCCATGTACACTATGGGCTACAACATTAAAAAACTTAGTTATCAGAAAAGTCAGACTGGAAGTTTCACCAAGATTCTCTCTGTCTCATCTGTTGAGTCTGTGTAGCTCCTCAAGGGCAGAGCTGCACTTTGGCAAAAAAACTCAGATGGTAATTTTCAGATGGGACCCTTCAGACTTTAAAAGCTGAAGTTCCCTTTCCCCACCCCACTCCCCTGCCTCCTGCTTAGGAATCTGACACAAGGCCTAGGATGGATGTGACTAACACTGAGGAGAGTAAGTGACCTCAATTTTGCACTACTGCCCACGAGGCAGAGCTGCAGCAGTGCTGACACCACTGAGCTGTCATACAAATCAGCCAGCTCTGGGTTACAAGCAAACCAAACTTCAGTTCAAGAGGGAACATCTGCCACAGCTGCTGGGTGCTGTAATCTCTGTGCTGAGAGCCTGAGATGGACCAACACCACCTGAATGCACCAGGAGTGGCCAGTGGCTGTGGGGCCACAGCCCAGGCGTCTTCCAGAGCTCTAAAAGGTCTGTGTTGCAACCTGGTAGAGGTGAGCAGGAGTGCCTGATCGAATTGATTCATTTGTTCATTCTGAAGAGAACAGGCAAGTGTTTTTCCAGCTTTACAGAGTTCAGTCTGAAACCCCCATGCTACACCCCATGCGTGACATCACATTGCTACTTTTAGCCCATTAGACATAGTTAAATGGGAGATATCACAGGGTCTAAAAGGGAAAACAGATAAATTAAAGATATTTCACTCATGCAATACTGCTTCTGCACAGAAAATACAGGAAGTACTGGTAAACTTCAGTGGCAATAAACATCAAACTGCAATAAACATCAAAGGCTGCTAGTAGCTCCAACTTCCCTCTGCTGGTGCTGAGCCTCAAAGCATCTTCTTCCATTTTGTTTTCAGAGGCACTTTGCAAATATTTTCCTGGACTATATTTCCTCTTTTATACAAGACTGGGCTATAGACCTGCTAATCTTTTTCTGCTTTGTTTCGTATGTCCATGGATTTTCAAGAATTTTTGCTATGGGAAGAAATGTTTCTGGGACTGCAAGAGCCATTACAGAAAACAGTTCTGTCAGTTTATCTAACTCACATCACTACACTTCTGTGATGTTTCAACAGGCTGCTAGAAATGCTTCTAATTAATTTAAAAGCAAAATGGAATGGAAACATCTCAAAGAAAATGGCTGAGGGAAAAGGTCAGAAATTTCTTTCTTAAAAGTCTCTGCAAAGACTGAGCTGTTGCATAATATCTTGATGACTGTTTTCTTCTACAAAATCCCCCAGAATCCCAGAAGTAGCTAACATACTATGATATAACAGCTGATGCCATCATCCAATCCCATCTTTCATTAGATTAGGCTCTTTGATTAGTGTAGCTTGAAGGTCTATAGCATTTAAACAAGTCCTTTTTTCTTTCCTTCATCTCTATCACGTCCCCTTTTTTAAAGGAATCATTTTTAACAAAAGACCTTGGTTGCTGCCACATCCAGTTGACTTGACCTTTTAGAGGCAAATCACCCCAAAAGATACAGAGCTCAGCAAATGCATCCAGCCATAAAAAGAGACCACCAAAATACCATCCCACACTGAGACAGTTTGTAGTGACACTTGTCTAAGGATGAGCTCATAATACTCACAATAAGCTTATAATTTGATTTTAGTCTGGCTTCTCTTTTACCTTTTGAAACACACAAATTCATGCAAACCAACTAACTTCCTTTCTTTACTCTTTTATAGAAATAAAGTTATATTGTATGTGTCAGGGGAAAAAAATACCCTTTAGTTACTGGTATGTGATATTTGGTGGTCACAGGCAGCACTGATGCATTAGAAGTTATTGGATTTAATGGGAATGGCAAATTGTTCTTGAAATAGATATCAAATTCATCATCAGCCATAAAACACCGCAGGAAAATGGGAAAATCCAAGTCTTCTGTGCCAGAATGTTAAGGAGAAAGTTGAAGCTCTCTGCCTATCCAAATCCTAGTCCCATGGATGCTTGTTTCACTGAAGACAGAGATGGTTTTAGGAGATTTCTGTGCAATTAACAATTAACATCCAAAAGCATTTTAGCAGATTAGTGGGCTGTTGTTAGCAAGGAAATCCAGTCATCTGTGAAGAGATGGGGCACCTTCATAAATTCTTCTTAGAGTCATGGCACTGTCCGGACAAAAAAGGTACAAAAAAGATGTTTTTCTCTGCAATATCTAAGTGTGGGGGAAAGTGTCAAATGTTTCACTGGGTCTGCAGAGGCAGGAAGAACTTCCAGTAATGTTCCATGATGCTCCTTTTCCAGCTTCGGATCCTGAACTTTCTGGACATATCTCAACACTTCCATCACACCAGATCTGTTTGATGCATTAAGGGAAGAATTTAAGGGAAGAACTAATGAAGCTTCAGACTATGACCTCTAGGCAGAGCTAACACTAGGAAACCATGTCCAGAAAATAAAAGCTTGCAAGCATTCTCATGTTCAAAGGAGAGCTTTAAAAAAGGGAGCCAGAAACTGGTTTTAAAGCCAATTTGTTCAGTTAATTTTGTCTTCAAGTCTCTTCTGAAGTAATCACCAGATGCTGCCTGACACTGGCACGCAGGTCTTTTGCAGTAGATTTCATCTAGTAGTTGCAAAGGGGCAGTATCAGAACCAAGAGGAGTGTCTTGCAAATTCTGTTCCTACATAGGTGCAAGATCATTAACCACCAAGTAATGAGGAGTAGCTAGACACAGATGTAAATAAGTGCATACTTGGTTGAGCAGCTGCCTAATGTTGTCACAGTTATTGCAGTCAGGAAGATTTCTGGGAACAAAGTGGGAAAGGTGTGAGAAAGCCTAAGGACCAAGAAAGCTCCCAAACAATCCAGCTCCCAAGTGCTATGAAGAACAGTATGCAGGGCTGGAAAAGAGTTTGAAAACTGGAAAGGTTGAAGATTGCAGCATAATTTATGCAGAAAGGAGCTCCCCAGGATGCTTCTGAGCTGTCTGGATGACAATGCTTTTGAAGAGAGATATCTGAGCAGGAACTGGGCTTTCCTACAAGCTTGGTTCTAGTTGCAGGCTTGAAATTCGTGGCACAGAGCATCACTCTGCAATACACCTGCAAAGACTGCCAAACCAAGAAGGCCAAAACAGAGACAGCATTACAACACCCTGAAGGCAGGATATGGAGGGCCACTGCTCCCCAACAGGAGGCAACAGCCCCTCAGGTGTCCCTGCTCTCTGAACATGGCAGGTAACTGCTGTTTCCTTTAGGTAGTAGGGCTTGTACTCAGACATCAGAGAGGTTTCAGAGAGTTTTGGGATTTGTCCAAGTCTTGCCATCTTTGCTGCTCCTTCACAAGCACATGCCAGTCCATTGAAGCTGAATTCCTTAAAATCTGAAAGGTTTTTGTCGTGGTACTTACTGTTTGAAAGTCAATTTTATTCCTCTCCCTAACCCCTAACAATTTCCTTCTAATATTTCTTCTTTGACTTATTTTCTTCTCTTTCCTTCAACCCTCTGAAGTATTCCTCCTCGGGATTTTCTTATTTAGGAATTTTTAAAATTTATCCCCTGAAATTTTCTAGTCAAAAGCTCAGTCAGACTACAATAACAATCAGAAATTTGTTATACTGTATATCTGAGATTAAGTTCCCCTTTCTCATCCCAACAGCTGCTTTGCAGGATGACATTACTTGAACTTGAAAACAGTGGGAGCACAGCAAAGATTGCCAAACATGCTGAGAAACATTCTGAGATTTATTTGTGTAGACATGGTGGTATAAATATTGGCACCTGGTTGAGCAGACTGATGATGTTATATGGATAGTAATTCCTCTTTCCATTTTATTATCTCTGCTCTCCAAAGCTGAGACACCCCTCTGAAAAGAACAAAATATTTTATCCTGGGACTCAAATCCAACCCCTGGGGCACAAATCCAAAGCTGAGACACCTCTCTGAAAAAAAAAAAAAAATTACCCTGGGGCATAAACCCAATACTTATCATTCCTGAAAAATTCCAGGATTTTGGATAAATATCAACCCTGTCAGTTCTTTACTCCTAACCCACCTCTGCCCCCCCAAAAAAAATCTTACAGGCTATTTTTCCTCCTTTTTAGGGGGCATATAAAACACAGGCTCAGGTGTACCACCCTAGAGACATAACAGCAGGACAAGATGAAAAATGCAAGGGACACCTGGCCCCACTTATGTAAAGTACCCAAAGACAAGGGTGCCTCCATAAACATCAGCTCCCTGTGCATTTTAACATGACAGCATTACAGCTCAGATGGAATAAGAAGTGATGACATGTCAGAACCAGGCCAGCAAGAAAGCAGGCATTAAATTAGCTGCAACATTGCTAAAGCCATGTTAGGACACACTGCTCAGCTCCCATCCTCAGAGGGACACAGCCACAGAAGGGGACATAAGGGGCTGCAAGATACACCAGTGAGAGTTTGGAAAGCTGTTGCTGGGGCCAGGTCAGTCCAGGGCAGGGACTCCCTGCCCACAGGCAGGCACTGCATCAGATCTTTCCTGAGCTCTGCCCTAAAGATCTTGACAGCCACAATCAACTCTGACAGCACAGAGGCAGGATTAATATTTTAACATTTCATGTGGAGACAAAATCTAGCCTGGCGTATAAATACATTATTGAAAAAACATGTTCTTTATGCCAGCAGAAAAAGAGCCAATGTTTGGTGAATCAACTTGAAAGGCCTGTCCTAAAACAACCTGAGCCATGAGACCCAAAACACTGCTCCAGCTGCCTCCTGGCACTCCAAACATGGTTGCTGGCATGGCTTCAAACCAGCCCAGAGACTCAGGAGAAAGCCCAGCATTTGTTGGACCCGATGATTCTAAGGGTCTTTTCTATCCTAAATAGTTCAATCATTCTGTGATTTGAGAAGAGCATAGAGTGAGTTGCTTTCACCATTGCTGCTCATCCACAGGAGGAGGGAACACTGCCATGTTCAGTTTGTTTTGCACAGTGTGACCACCTCTAGCATCTAGTGAGAGCTAGCACAACTTTAAAAAGCAACTGTCAATGGAAACAAACAAATAAAATCAGACAGAGACTGTAATGCAAGGGGAAAAACTCGTGTGTCTCAAATACCTTCAAAATAATAGTTAAATGTGTGATAGCTACTAACACCATAACATAATCATTTCTTAAAAGTATATGGGGGCAAGATCCACTAAACAAAAGCAGTGTACCACTTTGGCACATTCCTTTTTCTTAGAGAATGAATGCACAAGCTCTCTCACATGACCTTTACCCAACAGTGTCCTTGCAGCTCTTACCAGCATATGAAGAGAAATAGAAGGGATATGTACAATGGGAGGACAGTTTGACAAAGGCAGTACAGACACAAGGCAAAGTATTTTTTAATTTTTAGTTCTATCTGTATTGCAGGACTTGCAACTAAAACAAGGAAGAAAAGTACAGCTCACATGTTGGTAGCACCCTTGAGGGAGACAGCAGAATAAATTACGAATACTGGGTAGCCAAGGTTATAGGTTCTCCAGAAACAGCAAATGGTGGTGCAACCAGGAAATGCCTGACCTAGCTGAACAGCCAGATATGGCATTACCATACCTCATAGAGTCTGCAAAGTAAAGTGTACACAGAGCCATAGAATTACTCAAATGAAAAAGGCCTTGGTAAAAAGGCAGAGACAACATTTTGCCTTGCAACATCAAATGACCATATTCACTGTGAGAAACACTTGTCATATCCAACATAGCAGTTATATGTTATAAATTAATCACATCTACTAAGATGAACAGAAAAGGAACAAGATAGTGTTTGGATGAGTTACCTACTTTGTGAATGAAGACTAGAAAATTATCTACCTTGTGAAAGCTGAGTTCTGGCTCTCCAAATCAGTTGCCCCAATATCATTTTACATCCATCACAGGCAGAATCACAGTTTGCATGAACAGGAGGAGGCTGCCCACTGAGACATCACACATCAGCTGAAGGCCAAGGCATTTCTTTTCCAAAACTATCCTTGACTTTCACCTTGGTGCATTGCTGTCAGATGCTGCCCATAAAAGACTAGCATTCAGGCTACTCTCATTTGTAACTGGGTCCTGGTCTTCTGTAGGGATATATCAAAAGGAATAAACAAAACCAGAACACTTCTTCCTTCTATCATTATGTTTTCTATACTCCTTGCCCTGGAATCTCCTTCAATAAAGGATCTTTAACAATTCATTTATACAAGTTTGCAATCAAAGAATCTTATTTTTACGTTCATAAAAACTCATGAATAAGAAGCTTGAGAGTTATCCAATATAGACATCCTGTAAACTGGACAAATTTCTCAACAACCTCATTTTGCTTTAGTGTCAATATACTTGAGACTCATATTTGGCAAATTATGTTGTCCTTTTAAAAATTTAATAATAAGTAACCACACCAAGAAAATCCACAACAGAAGAGATCTGTGACTAAAGTCTCTAAACCTTATCTCATAGAAGTATGTTTTTAATAAATATATGTCTTCATAAGTCTTCATTAATCCTCAGTGTTGAAGAACATTTCTAGAATAGAAGAGACCAATCAAAAATAAAGCCTTACAATGTACTTATTATGGTTTGCATTAGTTGGGAAAGAAGTTCAAGTGGGACAGGGGCTGTGTCACTGTGAGAACTGAATCATTCAACTGATTTCAGCTAGTATAGAAATTGACTTTGGGTGCATGGTGCAATGTCCTTTGATGAATGTTCAGACCAATGGAAAGTGGGATTAAATTTCAGAAAAAAGCCCTTGCCAACAATATCAATGATCTCCAGTGGTCCAGTCCACTTAGATAAAATCAAAACAGCTATCAGTGTTCTCCAGAACAACCTACAAATAAAAACATATTAACTTTCCTTTAGCTTTTGCTTCTCTTCATCTAGTCCCATCAACTCATGACAGATGCAAGGACAAGGACATGGAGCAATGAACACATTTTGTTTTGGTTTGGTTTGGTTTGGTTTGGTTTGGTTTGGTTTTGTTTGTTTTGGCTTTGCTTGGTTTGGTTTGGTTTGGTTTGGTTTGGTTTGGTTTGGTTTGGTTTGGCTTGGTTTGGCTTGGTTTAGTCTGGTTTGGTGTCCCATCCTGTAAGAGAAGGAAACTGGAACTGGGAATGGTTAATCTCTGGGGGGTACTGTCAAAAAACTGAGCCACTACCAGTACCCTTTCTATCTTTTTTTCTGTGTAATTAGTATTATTTTCATTCAAAATGTCTTACCTGTAGCTGTACATTTCTCCAAATAGGATGTAGCCCTCACTTATAACATGGTAAAATAAACAGTAGCTGCTCTAGAGAAATCTGCTGAAAGTACACAGGCTAATGTAGATGTTCTTAGTTTAATGTACATACATGGAAAGCAAGAAGAGAAGGTTTACATGGGGGATTGGGTTAAAATTTCTGGGGAAGCAGTGTATCTGAAGCAATCTAAGATGAAAAAAAAAAAAAAAGCTAGTTAACTTGAACTTGGAACTTTTTGGTGCAGGGAAAAATTTTTTGATATGAAATGGAATGATTCCTGTCATAAAGGAACAGCCTCAGAGAGATACAATGGGAATTAACAGGGGGAAGAGCTACATTCAAGTGCAGTTAGGGTCCCAGGGAATGCATACATAGCCTTACCAAGCATGCAGTTAAGTACCTCTGTCTCTCCAAAATGAGGACAGGTATTGATGGGACAAGAGGCCATCCCAGTGGAAATGGCACAGAAGCACCTATGGAGAGATCCACTCTTGCAGCTGCTGTTACTGCTGCAGCTGCTGTGATAAAAATAGGGAATGAGGAACAGATTTATGTATATTTCTGTTGCATGAATCTTAACACTCCCTTTTTGGTAACTTAAGCTCCAGAACTGGTTGGATCAGAAATGTGCTTTCATGGTGATCTCAGCACAGCTCACCCATAAATTGGAGGTTGGTGGAGAGATATAAAAGCAAAGTCCTACAGAGTTACACAGTGGCAGCACTACAGTCCAGTGCAGACACTTGTCCAGCCAAGTCATGTTGGCACAAAGCACCTGGAGCCACGTCCAGGCTGGCTGGGCTGGCTGGGATCTGCTGGGAAGGTCTCAAAATCCCTCACAGTGAAGGATGGACAAGGCAGCGTGTGACATGAGACAGGGCCTCTTCTGCAAGCACAAAAACTCAGTCCAGTAGGGAAAAAAATACACAAATGTATTTAAATGGTGGAAATTACCTTTTTTATTTTACTGCCTTTTTTTTTTTTTTTTTTTTTTTAATGAGAGAGAAACAGAGAGAGAGACTATTTAAAGAAAGTATGGTTTTTAAATGGTGATAATAGCTCCCTGCTGATAAAAGATATCTGTGGCATACTGAGCAGATGGCAAAATGCAACAACAATCTGTTTCTCCTTATTTTCTCCTTATGTATCCACCATAGCTTAGAAAAGCTGGAGCTCCTTGTACAGGTGAAATTTAAATGCATTTTTCTTCTTTGTCTTTTTCTCCCCCTTCTTTCCAACACACTTCACAATGAATTCTCTTCCTCTAGTGAACTATACATTATTTCCAATCACATCCAAATGAAATTACAAGCTGAAGAAAGAACATAAAATAGAAGCCAAGCTATTATAAAAGAAAGAAAGGGGTTGGGAGAGGACATGGTGTGTACATTCAGTGTGCCTGCTGTTTCTCAGCTGGGAAGTAGAGGAAGAACACAATGTACAATTTATTCTATAAATTGAATTATCTTCTTTCTTCTCACACCACAGTTGTTCATAGACGCACCAGTGGCTGTGGATACATTGTGTAAATACATTGCAATCCTCCAGCTCACTGAGATTTGTTCACCCCAGGTTGCTGCAAAAAGTCCAGTGCATGATCAGCCATGCCAGAATCTCTCTAGCAATGATTCCTGGACTATATCTGGTTTGTTTGCAGTACAAGTCTTGTTTGCAAGAGTCCTCTAACAAACCTCCCACACAAGTGCAACATACGCTGTCAAGAAAATAAAATAAAGGAAACCAAGTATAAAAAAATAATTAAAACACGGAAACATCACCTTGTTTAGCTGTTTGAAGAATACTGACATGAGGACAACATTATGTAAAGTAGTCCTTGGAATTCCTTCAGGCTAGGAATTCTTTCAAACTAAAAAATTCCAGTGAATAAAAACCCAAGCCTGGACAGGGAAAAAAAAGTGATGTAAATAAAGTGCTGTTCCTCCCTTTTCAGGGAATGGCCTAACTTTCATCAGCAGAAAGAAACCTATTCACTTTACAGAAACTTTGATTCACTTGCAGAGAGAAGGAGGCAGTTTTTTGACCTGGTTTCTAATACCTTACAACTTCCATCTGCTGAAAAGGTACTGAAGAGCATTTCTAAATATTTGAAATACGTCGTGATAGTTACCTGAAAACAGTTATGTGCATATCATGCAAGTCTGGTCTTTATAAATCAATTCAGAGCACAATGTCTCTTAAAGATACAGCAACTTTCTCATCTGCCCTAGATTTGACCAGAGAGATACCCTATATCCCAGGCTTTCCAAGTTAGTGCATGTATACTGGAAAATAGGAAACTATTAAGAAAGAGCACAAGGAAGGAAATTGTTTGAAAGCGGGTTTGTATTTCAAAAAACTTACCTAGGTGCTTGCTCTCAGCAGAATTTAGTTTTGACACCTCAGTCATGAGGCAGGAGCTTGACTTTGGGAGTAGAGACAGGAAGGATGGGATGAGAAGAAGGACGTGGGGAAACCCTGAGGAGAAGGAGTGAGCAAGCCTGCATTGTCCCGTTGGGAGAATCACACCTGCTCACCTGCCCTTCTCTCTGGCCTGCACAAATCAGGATGCATGACAATGGCTGGGTGATGCAGGCAGCACTGCTGCCTCTGACAGCCTGCTTCTCCCATCCCTAGAGCCAGGTGCCACGTGGCTACACACAATATCCACTGATGTGACTCAAACTGGGAAGAACTTCAACCGTGTAACTACATTTTTGCTACAGCCTTAGGTATGAAAAGGTGTTCTCACAGTGAAGTAACAGCAACACACTAATTCCAAGCTGTAGAAGTGTTTCAGAGAACTGTGGCCTGCAGAAGCAACCCAGTATTGCCGTGTAACTATACCAGGTAATAGGGGTGTGCGAAATTAAACTCACTAACCAGAAACTTAGGCACCCAAAGCACTACCCATGCCTGACCATTTTCACTTGTTTTCCTCTACTGATGATAAAGGAGCTCTGAGTGACCTGTTGAGATGTGGACATGCACATGTGCATGTGTACAGATCACCAGACGAGTGTTGCCCAGTCAATGCTGATGCTGCAGCAGTCAACATAAACGTAATTTTCCTAATCTAATAATATGTGCTAGACAATCCTCACAAAAAAAAAAAAAAAAAANAAGCACAGCTAGTACTTTTCTCAGAGGCACTATCATTTTCAAACAAAGACAGTACTGATCAGACATCACTGAAGGCAGAGCAGTGAGTTATGAAGGGATGGGAGTGCTATCCTTTCAAAGACACAGTTCTCAGGGAAGGTGATTATTGCCTTAGAAATATAATAGTATAATATAATATACATGCTTTTTCACAGCAGGTATTTTTGCTCAAAACAGAGTTCTGTCTGCAATGGAAGTTTTAATGCCTCACATTGTATTGGCCATCCAGGCAGGAAAAAAAATATACAAATCCTCTTCAGTGCACAGAAAATAAAAGTCAGTGATGGCACAAGTGTTTCCTCTCCAATTTCAGATAGTTGAGTCATTTCTGATTTTTAGTGCATTTATTTGCTGTCTGGTTTTAGAATCTTTGTGGGGACCATGAAGACCAACTTGTAGTAAGAAAAATTGACCTACCTATATTACTAGAGGTTGACAGTGGAATGGAAAGGAAGTAGTAATATTTGGCAAATTGAAATACATTTTTAAAACTAAGTTACATAGTTTCTACTCAAGACCATATTTTTAAAGAATTGCAAAAGTCTTATTTTATGGAGAGATTCTGCATCAGTGGATGGGGTGAAATTGTACCTGCTACTTGCTCCTTAAATTCAAAGAAAATTCATTAAGAAAAATCCTGTTAATGTGGATTTTGAAAGGTAATTTGAGAGCTATTGACATTGTCCATCTTCCTGCTTGATGCACTCAGAAGAGCCAGGTTTGCAGAGAAAGACACTAATCACTTTCTGCACTCTCACTTAGGGAGAGGAATCAAAATATCAACAAGAATATTTGAAAAACATGACACCTATTGTAACTGTTCTGAGTTACAGTAGGTGGAAAAGTGGAGATGTGGTTTGAGAAGGAAAAAGATCCACAAACTCACATTATCGATGTGGATAAGAACAGAGTGACATGGTTAAAAGCACGTGCACACTCTGGAAAGAAAAACATCATATGCCATTCTTTGCAGATCTCCAAAAACAAAAGCAATATTTAGGTTAGTCAGAAAGAAAACAAAATCCTACACACAGAAAGGAAAGAGATCAAAAACGATTTAAAAGCTTTTTTCAGAACTTCATAGTTCAGCGCACTCTCCATTTTTCAAGAACAAACCATTAACTGAAGACATACAAGTTTAAGTTGTGTTATTTTTTAATCCAAATGTTCCTGAGCATGCTCTTTTATAAATTTCATAAATCTTCCAGTAAAATGTTTTGCACCCCAGAATGAATGATCCTTTTGAATGATTTATCTTTATCATTATTGCAAACCTGACCCAGTCTGCTTATCTACTTTGAAGCTTCCTTAGGACTAATCAGCTGTCTCACTTCACTGTCTCAAAACCCCTTGTTTTGTCTTCCTTTCAGGATTTTCTAAATGACTAGAAAAAGCACAAAAGCCAGGAAGACAGATAAGACTTTAGAAGGCTATAAAAACAGTGAAAGTCATTAAACCTGTTAATCAACACACTACATGCACATGGGGGAAATTATTTTTGATAACATTGTGGTATTTTTTCCAGAAAACGAAAGGATCAAAAGTGGAAGATACATGTGCATATTAATAAATAGGTGTTTGTAATTATAATCTGCTGCTACAGCATTTGCTCGTGCCCCTGTAAGACTGACCCGCTGGCCACCACGTGCAGTGCAAGTACACCTAGCACAGGGTTAACCCCATTATTTGGATGCAGATGAAAGCATAGACAGGGCCAGTTTAGGTCGTTGGACAACTCATGTATTCAAAACTGAAGAACACATTTGAATCACAGACAAGTTTATGAGTCATGTCTAAGAGCCTTCTTTTATGGGTCAAGATCATCAGCTTGTACATGGAGCGCTCCCTAGAAAATCTGCTGTTTAACAGCCGCATTGATAAGCATACTTCCTGCTGGATGAGACAAAACAGACTTTTCATCTAAATCATTACACCATTTTCCAGAGGCCTTTCACAATCTCCACAGCTCAGAAAAAATGAAGCACTGTATGATTTTTGTGAAGAAGTGCTCAGTGTAAAAGCTAGCTCTCTCAGCCTACAAAAAGGAATTAATGCTCCTAACTTAGAGGGCTTTCCTGAGATTATTTTTTTCCACAAAGCAGGATCAAAGTTCTTGTAACAGCAAAGTTTTCCAAAGGCAAACTATTTCCACATAAAATCTCAGCTTTGCCGGCAAGGAGAACACTGGTTCCCAACACAGTTTTAGATTATTTTATTCTAGCTGAGACCCAAAACNATATATATATATTATATATATGTGTTTCTAGAATCCTTCATTATACTTTTGTATTTTGATGGCTTTATTTCCAAAAAAAACTATTAATCATCTATAGATTACAATATTTTATTTTGCAGCTGAAATCAGTACTGCTCATCTTATGGGAATGTGAGTGAAAACGGGTAAGAGCATTTCATTCAGGTGCTCTCTAACATTTTAAACAGAAACAAAAGGGAGAATTGAAAACTTCAGCGTGATCTTCATGATGAACATGGTAGATGGTCTGTAATTAAAAAATGAAGCTTGACAACTGACTTCAGGCAGCTACTGAGTACACAATGTTAGATATTTTATGAAGATGGTGACTTTGCCCCAAAACTAGAGGCAGTCTTTAGAATTGCCTCAAAGTTATAAAAGCACAAATCTCTCTAAACAAAAAGAAAAATTAAGTAAAATGCAATTGAACAGATTTCTACACCTACGGAAAAGGGAAACCACCTGAAAATTACTGGTATGTAATTGTCTTTCACATTCACTTTCCCTGTCAATTAATGTTCCTTTCTTCCAGAATCTTTATCTAAAAATACATGAAATCTGGAGCTAACAGCTTAGCTCATTTGCCCATTTTTGTCCTCAAAGCAGCGAATTCTTTCCCTTTACATCCCGACCTGTCTCAGAGTGATAGTGCCAGTGTGTGGGTGTTTGAGCAGAATTATTATCACTTGCTTAGCCCTTTAAAATAACATTTCTGGTGTAAAAACAAAACAAACAAAGAAACAAGATAAAGGGTAATTGTAGCTGCTGTGTGCTACAACAGTTTCTCCTTTGACAGAGTCTGCATGGAGTGTCTGTGCCTCAAGCTTGGATGGGTGGGTTTCTGTCCATAATTTTATCCTTCTGTGAGTTGGATTAAATTACTGACAACAGTCAGAACGATTTTTTTGACCACTGTAAGAGTAGAACAGACAAAGTCAAAAAGGGTTTTTTTGTGTTCTTGTCCTTTTAATGATTTTTCATACTTCATTAAGTATGTAAACATCTTCTGGAATAATAGCTGCCTAGCATTAGACTGTAAATTTTGCTACAAGTGTTGACTACTCTACTAATAGGTTGTAACTCATGAAACTACTTATTTACCTGCTACAAGGAAATATTACAGAAACAGTCAAAAAAATCCCAAATCCTGCTAAAACTAATCCAAACTTGAAATGTTTATCAAATTGCACAAAGGTATAGTCTCCAAACCATACAAAGACTTACACCCCTGCAGCATGCCTGCAGTTCATTNAGCTGAGACCCAAAACAGGGTCTCACATACCAGCAGCAACACTGAAAAGACTTGTAAGAGCTGTTGTCCACTCCAAGGTATTATACACCAAATAGAAAACAAGAATATTTTGTGCATTTTTCCCTTTTATTTATATATATATATATATTTACCATATATTTATATATATATATATTATATATATGTGTTTCTAGAATCCTTCATTATACTTTTGTATTTTGATGGCTTTATTTCCAAAAAAAACTATTAATCATCTATAGATTACAATATTTTATTTTGCAGCTGAAATCAGTACTGCTCATCTTATGGGAATGTGAGTGAAAACGGGTAAGAGCATTTCATTCAGGTGCTCTCTAACATTTTAAACAGAAACAAAAGGGAGAATTGAAAACTTCAGCGTGATCTTCATGATGAACATGGTAGATGGTCTGTAATTAAAAAATGAAGCTTGACAACTGACTTCAGGCAGCTACTGAGTACACAATGTTAGATATTTTATGAAGATGGTGACTTTGCCCCAAAACTAGAGGCAGTCTTTAGAATTGCCTCAAAGTTATAAAAGCACAAATCTCTCTAAACAAAAAGAAAAATTAAGTAAAATGCAATTGAACAGATTTCTACACCTACGGAAAAGGGAAACCACCTGAAAATTACTGGTATGTAATTGTCTTTCACATTCACTTTCCCTGTCAATTAATGTTCCTTTCTTCCAGAATCTTTATCTAAAAATACATGAAATCTGGAGCTAACAGCTTAGCTCATTTGCCCATTTTTGTCCTCAAAGCAGCGAATTCTTTCCCTTTACATCCCGACCTGTCTCAGAGTGATAGTGCCAGTGTGTGGGTGTTTGAGCAGAATTATTATCACTTGCTTAGCCCTTTAAAATAACATTTCTGGTGTAAAAACAAAACAAACAAAGAAACAAGATAAAGGGTAATTGTAGCTGCTGTGTGCTACAACAGTTTCTCCTTTGACAGAGTCTGCATGGAGTGTCTGTGCCTCAAGCTTGGATGGGTGGGTTTCTGTCCATAATTTTATCCTTCTGTGAGTTGGATTAAATTACTGACAACAGTCAGAACGATTTTTTTGACCACTGTAAGAGTAGAACAGACAAAGTCAAAAAGGGTTTTTTTGTGCTCCTGTCCTTTTAATGATTTTTCATACTTCATTAAGTATGTAAACATCTTCTGGAATAATAGCTGCCTAGCATTAGACTGTAAATTTTGCTACAAGTGTTGACTACTCTACTAATAGGTTGTAACTCATGAAACTACTTATTTACCTGCTACAAGGAAATATTACAGAAACAGTCAAAAAAATCCCAAATCCTGCTAAAACTAATCCAAACTTGAAATGTTTATCAAATTGCACAAAGGTATAGTCTCCAAACCATACAAAGACTTACACCCCTGCAGCATGCCTGCAGTTCATTGCACGCCAATAGTCCCAACTGCAGCAAAATATTTCTAATCTTAGAATAGAAAAGGTAGGCAACTGCTGGACTTAGATGAAAGTATTCCTCACATCAGAAAACAGGGCTGCTAGCTCAGGCCAACTGCATTACATGCTTGAAGGTCTAAAGAGTCCTCAAAGCACTGAAAAGAAATGTCAAGTGAACTAGGGTCAGCTCAGGGTTTGAAGACCAAACCAAGCATAATTTAATTTCTTTTGCTTGGGTTTTCTCTGGAGCAAGTTCAACCAAAACCCACTCAGGATATTTGATGCAGCAGATAAAGGGCAACACTAAGAATTAATCTAACATTTAATTCAAGTTAGTTGGAGAATTTATTTATATCTGTTCTGTGATATTAATTAACAACCTTCAAGCTCTCTCCCATTCACGAGGTCAAAAAGACCTTATGACAGATGACAGGACTCTGATCATCATTCCTCCATCCATTTAGGGAAAACAAAATCCTTTGTTCATCAGGGTAGCTTAATCAGATCACTGGCAATTTAAGGCTTGAGCAAAGGAAGAATAAAGCCCTCAACCCAAACTCAGAAATCAGGTATTTTTTCTGGAGACCAGCTGCCAATGAAAGGATTTTAGAGTGGGCTGAAACACAGTTGTGTGCTTCTGTGTGCTGCCAAGGGAAACAGAGGAAAGCAAAGAAAGCCTGGAAGAGCTGAAATAAATCCAAGAGCATGAGCAGACAGCCCCGATGAGAGGAAGCCTGGCTGGATGCAGAGAGCTGAGCAGCACGAAGGAAAACACCCCTGTGCATCTGCATCACCTGAAGCCATGAGGATTTGCTCAATGGCAGGACACAGTGCCAAGGAGAAACTCCTTGGGCACCCCTCATGTCTCAGGCTGGCAGAGATGAATGGGCCTTTGTCATAAGGGAGCTTCCTAGGGCAGCTAATTAGCACCTATTGTGCAAGTTCTGTTTAAACTCTTGTCTCTAAAAACGTGGTTTCTTTCCTGCAGGACACAGGTGTCCCAGCATATTCCTGTTCTCATGTGTGGCATTTCAGCCTTAAGAAACCACCTGGCCTGCAGCAGCAAGCAGAGAGCTGGTGTCAGAAGAGACCTTCACCATTGACTGTAGCTGCCAGTTACACCCTGACAGCAATTCATCAAGTCCAAAGCAGCACAATCACACATTCCTATAGGCAGATGACAAAATGTACCCTATTCCCATCCAGAACCGGTGATCTTACAAGTATACTGCATGAAAATAAACCAAATTTCCCTGTGACCATTGCTTCTATTTTGACAATTGGGATTACAAGTGAGAGCATTTGAAGCCCTTGGGAGGAGCAGGAGGTAAAGTAACACTTCTGTCCAAGGGATGGGTTCAGTTTTTACAGGCTGTGACTCTTTTAAGGAGTTACATCACATCAAACTGCTGCTGAGGAAAGAAAGTAGAGAGAAGAAACGCTAAAAGACACAGATGACATATAGCTAACTGGTTGGCCAAACTGTGAGGAAGCCTCATGAAAAATTGTCATGTCACTTGGGTTAATTTATGACAGTTTCTTAAAGAAAAGATAATAGAAAAAAGTAGAGCTTACAAGAACTAAAATGTTCAGCACTTACAGGCAGTGGGCACCCTGTTGTTACTGTGAGCAGGAGCTGGGTAGGTCTCAAGAGCAGCCACAAACAGACAGTACACAGACTTCCTGTCTGTCAAACGTATCAGCCTAAAACGATTTTCAGGTTAACAGGCATTTATCAAAATAAAGCAGGTGTATCAAGACAGCCATGAAAAATTATTACATAGTTAATGTCATTCATGGGGATTATTTCAGTGAATTATTTCACAAATTGATGCTCTGGTTTACTCGATGCACAGGTTTACCCAAATATCAGTCTCTGAATAGCTCAGAGGAGGAGTTTTCTACTGAGGGGATCTGTGAGCTGCTTCCTCAAAAGAGGCTGTATTTGACATAACAATCCATTAATATCAAACAGTCACAAAAGGCAATATTTTTAACAATGGACATAGAGCATCAAGATGTCTTTTTGCATACAGATAAATTCTGTTTACTTGCTAGAAAAATAAAAATATGTTTTAAAAAAGGCTCCTTCTTGTGTTTTCATAAGGTCCAAAACAACAAAGGCAAGTATGGAGGAGCAGTTGTAGGGCCAGCATCTTCCCAGCCCCCTCACAGCTGACAGCCTATTCACCAGCACAGCCTCTTCACCAGATCTGTTCTACTGAAGTGCTCAAAATGGCAGCAGTGTGATACAATTGCTAAAAGTTTCTTTTTCCCCTTTGCTCCTGGACATTTTTTGTCTTCGTAATTTCCACACTCACAGGATCAAAGCCCCCCATCCCTTGCCAGCAATACAAAGGATGTACCTTGTGCTGCATGTCCCCCACAGGAGAAAGCTCAAGGGGTCTCACAGGCTTTAAGGAAGCCTCTGAGAGGATGTACAGCTGCAGGATGGGACTGCCAGATCCTGCACAGGGTGACAGAGCACTCACTCCCACATTAGGAAAGAGGTGACTCTGAGTCACTCCTGTACTCCCTAATACCACAAAATAAAGGGTTCTTCCCACCCCGTGTCCTCCCTTTCTGGGATGGCACAGTGACTGGCTGGGAGGGGTTGCAAGAGGTCATTTAATCTTTCTTCTTGCCCAGGGCAGGCTGCTGATGACACTCCTGGCAACTGCTTGTTCAAGCAGCCCCTAAAAACCCCCACCATGTCCCCAGGCATTTTGTCTCACAGCATCTACAGCCCCGTGCAGGAGTGCCACTACTTCTTACTCTATGCTCTGCAAGACAGATTATCTATTTCCTTTTTCTCCTGGCATTTGAATGAATTTCCCCACCTTTTCAGAAAAACCTGAACAATCTCAAAGCATTGCACCCTCCCAAAGATTTTTTTCCTATGGCTATTGCTCTCACAACCAAATGTCCAGGGGTTCTGTTTTCAGCTTCTACTGTCTACCTAATTTTTATTTTTATCTTGGTGCCAGCAAGTCCCTCTGGCAGAGCATGACAGCATTTCTACCAGAAGCCACACTTCAGGAACAAAACTTTTATCTCTTCAAAGGAGTCAGTGCTTCCCATGATACCCAAACTGCAGCAATTCCAAGAGGCAACCAATTCCCAGTTCTGTGGGCATTAGGAGGCAATGCAAACCTGTCCCTTCTCCCTTCCAGCATTCACACACCCTTGGGATGGGGCTGAATCAGTACAACAACAGGACCATATGCTAGCTCCCCAGCAGAGGAGAAGACATTTCCCCAAAGAGAGCAACATAATGCACAATTTGCATCCACAACAGAAGAGCTCCACAGGCACAACTGACATAAAATAGGCTTACTGAAGAGTGTCTGAGAAAATACTGCAAGTTCTTGACTATGAAACTCTAAAAATAAAAAGAGACCAAAAAAATCCACAAATTAGGGAGGGAAAAAAAAGTGGAAAATGGACTCTTGCCTGAAGGATTTAAAACATGTTAAAATTAAAGCCCCAGGGTCACAGTGTCTTAATTCCTTAATTTTCACAGGAAATAATTTTTTGATATTTTCCTGAAGACAGTTCATTATTCTGGGTTTATTAAAAATCAATAGTCAGTAAGACTTCATTGCTATGCTGCCTTCTTTATACTGATTAAATCCTTTAACTGCATTCAGACAGAATAATTACACACTGCAGGATGCATGAGTGTCTTGTTAGAGCTTTCTCCTGTGCCTTACAGTTTCCCAGGGTGCTGCAGTCTCATTTCTAGCCACATCTATCAGTCAAACAAACCTTCAGAGCACAGTATTATTTCCCCTGCAGCAATTACAGTCTTATCTAGGGTATCTTGAGCAAAATCAGCCAGTTTTTGGAAAAATACACTTTTATTAAAACAGATCTCTTGTTTTTCTCCGTAGGATAAAAAGAAGAATTGACATCCTAATCAAATATGAAAAAACCTCATACAAACTTTACCTTTTAGGGAATTTAGAGTTTGGGTGTTCTGTTTTTGTGGAGGTATTGCATATGGAAGAACAACTCATTATGCCCCAGACATCTGATTTTAACATAAAATGCACTATGTACTAAATAAAACCCTGTAGTTTCACTTTCCCTGGTGTGAGTAAACAATTTTCCTTCATGGTCATCTGCCTGCCTGAATTCAGTCACACAAAAAGGGTACCAAAAAGCACACTGCATTTTTTTTTTATCTTCATTTCTAATAAATTTAATAAGCACTGGCAACTCTGCTTGCAAGCTTCTGCAGAGATGCATTATGGCTATATTATTTAAAGAGCAAATTAATAGATTGGAGAAAGTGTATGTTCCATCAGTAACCTCAAATTGCAGAAGCCATAGAATGATAACAAAATGAAGACTTTAAAAAAGAGCTAAGGTTTAATTTGCTCACCATGTCTGCTAGAAAATTGCTGATATTACTTGTAGTCTCCATTCTCACAGTGGCTGCACAGAGACATCTTTACATCTAGATTGTTTTTTTCTTTTCTTTAGATATACACAGCCTACAGTGTAAGGGAATAAATTACCAATTATGGATTTTTCAAATGCTTACAACTTTTAGTCTCTCCTCCCCCTTTTCTTTTTCAATATTTTTAAAAACCTAAATTAGTATCTATATACAGTTGTAAGAAAAAAATCCATTACTTGCATATTCCAAGTATTTTGTAATGATTTAAACATGATCGTATTTGAAAGAGTGCAGTTTAGGATTATTTTGTTGGGATAGGATTACGTTCACTCTCTTACAGATATGACAGTCAAATTTGCTACAAGAAGCCAATTCTTCGGTTACATGCCCTTATTTTAAAATCCTCAGCTTTTGTGGTTTCTTTTCCTTTCTTTGATATACTACCTGATGGACCAATTTTGCCAGCTCAGTTCTCTTGTCTGAAAAGGATGTTTACTTTGGCTTCTTTTTGCTCAGCTGGAGAAAACTACATATCACTTTAAGTCGTGGCACATTTTTCCTCCTGTGGCAAGTTGTCTTTGTGGCAGGATCTTCTGTAAAGTGGCACATGTGCAAGGACTGGTCAGGCCTGGAAGGGATACTCTGCAAGGGTCGGAGTGTGAGCTTGTGGCAAAGCTGCTTCTTGTGGCACACATGGCACAGGATGGCTTTGTGCCCATAACAGTGATCCTCTCCCTGACAAAATACTCTTTCAGCACAACTTTTTTTGCTGTTTTGAATTCTAAAAGTTTAGAAGACAATTTATTTGGCTGCATGCGTTAAGTGCTCCATGGAAAGGCAGAACAACATAACTTCACAGACTTGCAGCCTACCAGCATTATGATCACCTTCTCTGGCTGCTGTGAACGAGGGACAATGTTTATCCAGTAGTTCCTAATTTGGGCTCCTATCTTCTGGCTGGACTGTGCAGTGTTCAGTGTATGTCAGTGCAGCACCATGAAAACAAAAATATCAAAATCTGGTGCTGAGATAGTCCCAGAGGTTAACCTCCCGCCAGTGGTTATGCCTGCTGCAGCTTAAAGTTTTGATTGGTCATGGGTTGAATTTTGTTCTCTGTTTTCACCTGCTTAAGTCTGAGGTGTGTAGGAGGCTCCAGCCTGCAAACAAGCAGTGGTTTGTACTAATAGCCATTAATCCTGTTTGTACTAACAGCAAGGGAACAATAAATAATATTTGTGTGTACTTCTGCAGGACATTTTATCTACCACAAGTCAAAGCATATTGCTGACTACAGGCAGTGAAAGCATGATTGTTTGAGCAGAAGCTGAGTGGCACACAGTTTGGTGGAAAAAAAACCTCTTTAAACAACTTAAGGCATTACCACTTGTGAATCGTTGTTGCAATGTGTACTTTTAAGGCTATATGAGGCAAGTTCCTACTTGGAAATATAAATGAATTCCATGGCCACTTTTGCCTGGCTGGCTGGTCTTTGAGCCTTTGCAATGTAAAGAGGGGGTTCCAAGGCAGAACTCCTTTGGAATCTCTTTTGTTTTAGCCCTTCCTCCTGCTATTGATTTTAAGTCTTTACACCTATTTGCTCCTATGAGAGTATGTGTTTTTCTGTGGTTGTAGTAGGACCCTTTGACTGCTTGAATAGAGCAGATGTATTGAGGAACTAGATTTGCTAAATGATAAAATAATGGCACGTTTCAGAGCAAATCAAACAACAAGACACTTCCTGTCACTGGCATTGGAGTGTGTTTTCAGGTAAAGCAGACAGAAGACAGTGGACACATATATCACCTTAACTTGACCTTGAGTGCTGGGGAGGGCTGGAAGTTGTGTGTCTGCAATATCTGTGAACATTAGCAAAACAGAGAGGAGTTTAAAAAGAGGAGTAGTATATGTCTGTCACAGCAAGTGCCCTTAAAGACCACTGCTGCTGCTTGATGAGTTTTAGAAATGTCTGAACACCTTTTTAAGCACAATCTAAACTGAAAAAAGGAAGAAGAAGAAGAAGAAGAAGAAGAAGAAGAAGAAGAAGAAGAAGAAGAAGAAAACAAAAATTAAATTAAAAAATAAGAGTTGAGGGATTGATATATCAGTGACAGGCTGGTGTGGTAAGGTTTTGTGGCTGGGTGGTCTCTAAATTGCAGACAGAAGAGCCATATATAGTGAACAAAAGTCTTGCCCTCTCTTTACCTTTTCCATTGTTTCTGTCTGCCACTTCCCCTTTCCCTCTCCTCATGTACACATGTCTCTTCAGAGGGAAATCAAATGGATTTTTTTTTTTCTCTCTGCTTCCAAATAACTCTCAGTTGCCCTAATTGCTCCTGGAGGACCAGGCATGGAAAGTGAAAATAATTGTGAAGGAAAGAGGTTGAAGAAAAAAGGTATTTCTCAGGCTGAGGTGTTTTGTGGGGAGGCTGGATAAAACAGATGGGATAGCAATGCAGCTTGTGTGCTTTAATTCTGGTAGTGTTGCCATTTTCTTTTAACTGCTTGTAAGACACATTATTTTGGGACTTTTCCCCCTAGGAGACAGTCATTACACCTAAAGAAGAGAAACCCTGGTTCTGAGAAAGCCGCACTCACCCATGCACTGCAGGGGAGATCTGGATGATATGCATCCTCAGAGTAGTTTTTCCTGATTCTGATAATCAAAATGTCTTCCTTGCAGGAGGTACAAGGATGGTTTGTTGTTTTGTTATTTTGGTTTTTTGTTTGTTTTTGTTTTTTGTTTTTTGGGTTTTTTTTCCCTGAATCAACACACTTTAAAAATCTTGCTTTCATCATTTCTTTAGGCAATCATTTCTTCTTGGAATATTGCAGCATCTGGATTGCACATCACTAAGGCTAGATTTATTTATGCTCCTACCTGGAAAGAGTAAAACCCATGCTAGCTTACCCAGTACATATTTCATTGCACTGAGAACTAAATCTTAAAATTGACATGCATTGAAACTGAAGATAGCAGAAATGGTGTATCAAAGGTTAAGTTGGAAGAGAGAAGGGAGAAGTAAATCAGCCAGCACAGTTAGCACAATATTTACATGGTTGCAGTGACCCAAAATTAAGAAATTCACTCTGAGAGTCATCTAAGTTTGGGTATTTAGGGATTTGCCTTGATGGTAAAAGAGTAGTAGGTCAAAATTACAATAAAGACTAGATTTTTCTGAATCCTAGGATCCCATTTAGCAGCTAAACACTGGAGCAAATTGTTCAACCTACCTGGGAAGGCTACCCTAAGGACACAGAGCAGCTGCACTCATCATTGCCTTTCAGTCTTTGTCCACCAAGAGCATACACCCAACGTATGACTCCAAACATCACAGTTAGGCCATATGCCACATGACACTACACGTTTAAATCCACTGATTCCTATTTTAATGTATCCCTGAAGTTTAACATAAGCAATCTGTGAAAATCTTTATGCAGGTTATTTAGCAGCTCCCACTGTTGCAGGCAGCCTACACAGTAGGTCATGCCCAGTCAGCCTTCCTGGAGCTGCACTGCTGAGACTCTGAGGAAGGAGAAATGTTACAAAACAGGACTTAAAAAGAGGTCTGTGAATTCGCTGAAATCAAACCCAGAAACATAACTTTTAAAAGAACAGCTTCAGAATCCCCCTATTATTTGGGCCAAGGTAAGCATTACCCCAGTTTCACTTACTTGGGAAGCCTTGTGTTAGTATAGTGTTAAGTATGCTGAAATTCCATTTAAAGGCTTGCACAGTAAATGAAGAGGGGATCAAACAGAGGAACTGGCTCTACAGGCAGAGAGACTCTCAGCTAGTCTACTCCAAACCAGATTTTATCTTAAACTAAAAGAAGAACAAAGCAGAGCTCCACATAAGAAAACAAGTCCTTTTAATCTGACTGAATGAGGCTTATAGGGAAAAGATTCAGCCACAGCCATAGGGCACATCCATCTCCTCCAACAAGTGCAGACAGATCTGAATGCCTCTCTACCTCTTACTAGAAAGACAAGCATAAGCCAGCTCCAGTCACCAAAATGCAGCTCAGCCCACCAGAAAACAGGACCATGGAGGAGCTTTCTGGCTCAGATGCTATGCCATGCCAGCAGGGCAGACAACTCCAAACCAGAACTGGTATAATGCTCTGCTGTCTGCAGATGCAATCACACACACCTCAGGAATCAGCATCCTGTAGGTTGATCCCATTATCTGCTTTAGCTACTGGCTCCAGCTTTCTGAGATCCAGGCAGCTGCGAGCCCACAGGGTAGAATAAGGGTCTGAGCAGAACCCTGTGTTCTTTTAGCTGCCAAGGCCCCACAAACAGTCATCTTTGTTGTTCTCAAATGCCAGACATCATGTCTGACATGCTACATATTACAGCTATACAGTGGAGAATGAAAAGCTATCTTCTCTCTCATTTTTTTTCTTTCCTCTTTGTGATTAAATGTATTTATGCACACACCCCCACATTTACAAAAAAACTATCAGCTTATTTGCTCTATATTTACTATTCAGCTCTCAGAAATTCCTAACTTGTGAGCCAAAGCAAGGTGACAAGTAGTTTAACACGTCAGCCCAAAGTCACTTCAGCTGCAATGGATTTTTAAAGGACAACATTCAAGGCTCATAGTGATCATTCAGGCTGTCAACACGCTGTTAGTAATCAGTGAGCCCAAGAACTGAGGGGGCTGCACCTGTCATTTCAAGCTGCCGATAGATTTAAGTGCGTTGGAGAAGGTTGTGCTTGACTAAGGGTTTTTTTCATTTCAGTGGACATTACTCAAACAAAGGCCTTACTTGAGCTGTGACCCAAAAGAAGACAGAACAAGGCTCAGCACCAGTGGAATTCAGATGAATGAGGCACTCAGTAAAGAATTGCAGTGGTGGTGGTATCTTTTATTAGACTAAGTTGTACAGCTCAAAGTGTAGACAAGTTCCACTTGACATCTAGAACAGAAGTAGAAGATTGCAAATGCAAGCACAAGCTGGAAACAATTGAGGTATTATTAGATATGTATCAATTTGATCATCTTTTAAAGTAAAGTTAGATTTACCTTACTGGAGCAGAGGGAGGTAGGGAGGCAGGTGATAAAAGAGCTGTCTCAGTGTTATGAACTTACAAAAAGACTCAAGTAAAAGACAGCATTTTCCAGAAGCTAAAATATTGCCTAACATTCAGGCAGCAGAGCCTTACTTTAGTGTGTTTTCTTCTCTGCGCTCTTTATCACCCTTATCTCATCTTTGTTTGTGTTGCTCACAGGCTGCAGGACTGTTTTGGGCCCTGAGCAATGAAGAGCACAACCCTGAGCCTTCATCAGTGATGGGGCACCAGCCCAGCTCCATGTGTGTCAACACAGTAAGCAAGAGGATGAACTACTTTCTCTGGCAGTGTAAAAACCATGCTGGGTTAAAGTGTCAACTCTCTCCACCAGGAAGGTCAGTATCCTAGATATTAGATTATTTCACTCCAAATGACCCTCCCACAAACAGAAGCAGAGCTGTTTCATGACTGTGTGACTTGAATGGAAGTTGATGCAATAGTTGTTGCCTACGGCTCTCCCTCTTGGGTCTTCCCCTCAGTGCCTATTCCTTGATTCTTGCCACAGAGAGGTGATATAGGGTGCTGGTTCCTCAGACAAACAGGCTCAAGTTATTCGTGCGTCATCCATACAATACGGGGTCCTCAGGAATGGTGAAGTACAGCTACAAGAAGCACCAAGCAGCTGCTGGGTTTCTGCCCAGTGTAACAGCACTTGAGCTGAGATTTCACTAGTGCTCCAGTAAGGAGAGATTAACAAAGAAAGGGAGCAGTGCTATTCTACAGGCAGCACACGCCTCTCTAGGATGATGCTGTCCCCAGAGAGGCTGTTTCCAATTCTTTCTACTTTGCTGGCCAAGTTAATCAAGGGCTGGAGATGAGGATTCAGCTCTGTCACAAGGCTGGTCTAGTTAAACTCACAGATCCAAAAAGTATCCTGCCAGTACAAGGGGTGAGCCCTTTCTGCTGTGCTTAGTCATGAGTCAGCCTAATATGATCAGAAGAGTTTACTCTGAAATCTAGGTGCACCACAGGGTTTTTAACAATTTTTTGAAATTCTCACACATACACTCAGACTTCTGACTCTTCCTACAGCTAGAACAGAGTTGACACATTTCCACTTCAGTGGCCATCTTTCTCCTTAAAATGCTTCAGTTGGAAGCTAAAGAGACAATGCATCTTCCAAATTTTTTGCAAGGGGAAAGTAGGCCAACACAGGTGTGTGTCTGGACATACATGCAGCATTACAGACTAGTACAGGCAGGTGAAGGTGGTCAGCAGTGCTTAAGAACAAAGGTTAAACAGTGAAAACCACCAGGTGGCCTCTTGAACCTTTGAACACACTCGTTACCTACAGCATGGGGCATTGCACTGCTTTGACCCCAGCCTGTGCTATGGAGCTGGTACTCACAAGAGGATCCTAGGGACAGCAGTACCCACTGCCCTGGTGCCACAGGGCTCCGTGCCAAAGGCAGGGTTTACTCTCAGATGTCTGGACTTGTACATACTCATCCTACTCTCATAGGCATAGTCCTGCAGGGACAAACACAACTTGTTGCTCTCCAACAAAAATACCTGGTGTTTGTCAGTGCAAAGGAGGTTCACATATCAGAAAGCAGCACTGCGCAAAAATATCTAGGCAAGTTTTGACAGACATTAGCTGTTAAAGTTACTGGTAATTAATTAAATAGTAATAATTGAAATTATTATGCTAAGTGAGTTCAAAAGCACTGTTCTAATATCTCTGACTGGATTCGACCACCTTTCAAATCTGAGGTCTCCTCCCTGCATATCACTGGGTTACACCAGGGTGACCTAACCTTTGTGACAGGAGCGAGGTGTCCCCCACAAATGGAGATGAGGAGGGTGGCAAAAGCACAGACAGCTGGGAAGTTAAGGTCCTGAGGAGAGGACACATGCACTCACACATGTGCACACATATGTGTCTGAGATCAGCTGCCTGCACATTTCCCCCTCAGTGCTTCAGGCAGATTAAGCATTTCAGACACCCTACAGCAGCAGCCCTCAGAGATGCAGGGGGGCTGGCTGCTCACACATGGTCATCTTATGAATCTTCATCTTTTTGGTTAAAAAACCAAATTTGAATCCAATGTGAAAACTGTGCCCTGGGTCATTCCCACCCTGACTCAAGGAAGAGTGGCTCAAGGAATCACAGAAGAAAGCCCCAGGCAGCCCCACATTCTCTGCCCACTCAGTAGGCAAGAGACCACTTCTGCCCTCACCCCTGTATACCAACATGAAGAAGGCAGAATGTTTCATAGAAGAAGGGGTAAGTCCATATGGGATGGAAGGCACCTCTGAACAATTTCAGCTCACAGTCTAATGCCTGTCAGGAGTGAAAGAAATACAGCTGACAGCTACTTGAGCAAGGGAGACTGATAGCTGTCTAAAGTCATTCAGGCACATTTGACTTTTTACACATTTGTTTTAAAATGTTCAAAAATATAGGCTTTATTAATGATTTGCATTTTACTGGTGATTGTATTGAACACCTTTTCTTTCTATTGTCATTTTCCAAGGCTGTGGGTCAAAGCTAAGAAGGGTAATCAAGCATGAATGAACTCAGACAGCACACAAAAGGTAAAAGAACAACGCAAACATTTTGACGCACATGCAGTGATGATCAATAGGGAGCAGCATGTCTTCTATTTTCCCTGTCCTTGCTGATCACAGCCATAATGCAGCTATACAGCCAAGGAAGGTCTGGCTTTGTTAAATGACAAAACACATTGCAAAGCACTGGTGAGGTGCATTGTTTAAAAAAACCACCACCGACAAAAAACCTACAAATCAACAACAAATGAAGAACCTAAAATGAAAAAACAAACAAACAAACAAAACCCCCACCAAAAACACCACAAACAAACAAAAAACCCCACACCCCCCCCCAAAAAAAAAAGAAAAAACCTAACTAAAAACTAAAATTAACAAAAAAAAAAAAAACTACCAAAATAATAATAAGAACCATTATTTTCTAACCATTTACCTAGAAGAAAAAAACATCTAACTTCAGCTAATATATAGAAAATTTCTGGCATTCTGTTCAGAGGACAGGTTTCATTTTCTACATTGTCCAGGTTTCTTATGAAATTGGATATTTTTTATCACTATTTCCCAGCTCACTCTACATTTTTACTGCACATCAGAACTCCAGTCTAAAAAGCATGAACAAAATTGCTTTTGTAGTTCCACAGACTCATTAATAGGATTCTGAATCTTGGAGATAAGGAGGGCTCAATATCAAGTTTTTCTAAAAGATAGTCACAAACCAGTATAAAATATTATCCAGAATTGTTATAACTGCAATCCTCAGTGCAAGTAAATAGGTACAGCTGCCACCTATTCTCAGTTATTGTAAGTGCTCTTTCACCCCTTTAACAAAACTGAGTCAAATGAGAATGTACTGTCATTCAGGCTAATTACCAAGTCTGGTACAGAGCAGAACCTACCTGACAGCCCAGAAAATTTCAGATATCCTTTTCCTTAGTCAAGGAGAGTAAAGATTCAGGCAGATGTCAGCATCTGCCCAATTGATTCAAAAATCTCTGGCATTGAAGTGATGCACAGCTACAGACATAGATGGTTGTGCCCCTTGCTATAAGGCAGCCAAGGGTGCTTTGCAGGGGAACTGTGGTACATGTTATGCTTTTTTTGTATTTATTTCAAGCTGTCATCCAAATTGTACTATCTCTTAACAAGAGATAGATAAACCTGGTGCACCTCACTGTGAGAGAATCTGATTTTAAGGAGAATACAACTATGGTTTGTACAATTATCAAGCTCCTATGAAAGAACAGATTGTTTCTGAGTTTGACAGAAGCCTTATAGCTTTGATTGATTCTGTCTAAAAGTGATAGAAAATTCTTTAGAGGCGTTATTTGGGGTTATTAAAAAGTGCTTCAGGGGAGCTGTACAATTCATGTATTGCAACAAAGTACCAAAGCTTGGTATCAGCAGTTGCTTACTTGGGGGTTATCAACAAAACTAAAATATATTCTACAGGTAAAAATGCACAGCTACCAGGAGATAACCTTCCAAGCATTATGCCAAGGTACTGAATCTGTTAATTAGCTAGAACACTAGGTTCTATGGAATACAACTAGAAATGATTCTGTCCAAGTGGTGGAAGGATTTGATGAGAGCCAGCAAAGTATGACCAAGGCGCTCAGCAAGTGCCAATACAATGCTCTCTGAGTTGTTTGTTCTGCCAACTCCACTCATTCATTCCACTGATGTCTTTAAGCAGTTCCTGAAAACAATGGAACTGCATCTTAAACATATACAGCCCAGAACTATGATCAGGAAATTAAAAGTTATCTTAAGACAAAATTTTATTTGCATAAGCTGCACCAAGTTGCCCTATTCATATAGTTAATAGGTTTGCCAGTATTGACAGACAGCAAAACATTTCTTTCCGAGACAAACTGTAACAAATGCTTGGAATGGGCACCTGCACTTGGGCCAAAAGGCCAATATGCCTCAGAAATAAGGTCCTCTGCTTAGGAGTGGAGATCTGCACGTGAGGACAATATTATGGGCACCCCATGAGATCGGCAACTGCGTGAATTGTCACATAAACATACAGGTGACCAGGACAACCACCGCTGAAATGCAGAGTAGATTGTGTCAATACCTTGCTAACAATGCCAGGCAAGAGGCATGGGGAGGACTGAGTTTGTCCCAGAGAGCCATGTGGGGGGCCCCCACAGCCTGCCCCCATATGTGAAAGGGCTTTGTGCATGTGCACCTTATCACAAGGCTTTGCTTTTATGATGTCTCTCTCTCCCAGCAGGAGGCTCAAACACGTTTGTGAGAGTTTATTATCTCTACTCAGGTATTCCACTTCTCAAAATAGGCAGAGGATGGGCAAACTTAGGCATAGCAAATGGGAGTTTCCCCACGCTGACATCCTTAGCATTCACAGCTGCAAGGTCATTTTGAGCAAAATTATTCCCTCCTTGCCAAATCTTCCAGTTGTAACCTTTTCCTCCCAATAGCAATACAGAGACCAGCCAACATCAGCTGTCTTTTCCTAATGGTGCATCTGATCAATTGACTGCACTGAAACAAGAAGTCAGGAGGAGTACTTTATGCAGATCTGAGCACGAAGGAGAGGGTTCTGTGCCAGGCACTACTAGATTTACCGGATTTGTAACAAAGTATAAAAGGTAATCAATATTAAAACAAAGGAAAAGGCTTTCTTCCATCCACAGATGTTATACCCAGCCAGGATCTTAGAGAACAGAGAAGACCAACCACAAAACCTTCTGTCTCTCAGATGGGTTGGGAGACTTCTTGTAAAGGAAAGCTGCCCTCCACATTTTCTGCTTCTTCCCATTTATCCTCTTCCTTGTGTATGAATCAGGTTTAATGCATTTCGTCTCTGGTACCTCCAGCCCAGATGGCCATACAACATGGTGTTCCTCTCCAAGTAATGGACTGGTATTTCAGGGCAGGCATTATGGTGCAGACTGTGGTGAGGTGCCCCATGACCATAGCTCTGACACATAGGGGCAGCAGGGCAGGATTGCTGGGCACCACCAGACTGATTTCCATCACAGCCATCTCCCCAAGAGGTGCCAGAAGTAGTCCCCTAATGACACAAAGCCACTTCTCCACTCTCCTCCAGGAGCTGTGCAATCAATGCTACCACCCCTCTCATCACTCAGCCACCTGTATACAAGCTCTGGGACACACCAAACTGCTCCACTGAACCCAAAGAAGCCTTCATATGGGAGGTTTATCTGAATAAAGCGGTGTACTGGGATTCTTGTAAATAGCATAATCTTATTTAGAATACTGGGACTAACCCCAGTGCCAGGACAGATGGAGTAGCTGAGCAACTATTGATGCTGGGAGCAGATCAACCCCACTAAAGAGCAGTGCTGCAAGCCTGTGGTTTCCAACCACCAAACCAAGACCAGGGCTACCCTGTGTGCTTCCTTCTGCCTGTAGCAGTGACTTACCTGTCACCCACCACTTCATTCACAGGTGGATATAGATGGGGGACAGTCACCCCGTGAATGGAAGGGATCCCAGGCACAGGTGGTGGCCAGCCTAGCCAGTCTGTTGAGCAAGCTGTAGTTGGATGTCCTGGAAGAGGTTGTGGATGTCCCCTACAAGAAACAGAGTAAGAGCAGCCCTGGAGAGGAAGAGAAAGAAAGGTAAATCATTAACGAATGCAGGAATAATGAGTGCTTTATACTATTCTGTTCTTCTCGTTGCATTAGTTGCTTCTATGTGTGATATTACAATAAAAAGTTATAAAAAGCAAAATTCCCTAGACTTTGGTCCTCGTTCTTTGCCTTTTCTAGAAAATGAATCTTACCCTGGCTGTTGGCAGTTTACACTTACTTGCCATTATCTATTGCTGAGTTTTTTGTTTTAGCTACATTGTTCCTATTTTATTTTTCCTTCTGAATGGAGGTTCTTGTAAATTTTTCATACAGCAGTAACTCTATCTGATCTTATCATTTGTCAGATTTAAAAAAAGAAACCTTATTAACTAAAATCTGAAACTTGTACTTCTCAGTTGTGCCAATTCTTCAGTGGGCAGGAAGATGTTATCATTCGTTGGAACATAAACCTCCATGTTGCTACCACTATCCTCTCATGGTCCTGAGCATGAAAAGCTACAATTATCTCATCTTTGCACCTCAGGATCTGAAACTCCAAAGTTCCAGTGGGACTATCTTCCTCAAAGAATTGACTAATAAACATCGTCAGACCGCATTGCAGTGTTAGTTATCTCAATTAACAAGTAAATAAACCTACTCACTGTTCAAACACCTTTTAATTAAAATTCCTGTGTGAAATTTACTGCAGTTATAAACCAGAAGAGTAATTAGTAGTGTGGCATAGACAGTTAGGACTTGGGTCATAATTAAAATAAATACTGCTTATTAATAAATAAATTGTCAACCAGCCAGTTCTGTGACTCAATAACTCTGATCATTTGTTTCTTGTTTCAAATGAAGGATCTAAACTTAATGTAACATGGGCAAGAATACAAAGAAAAAAGGTGTCTGCTGGGTTTTCTCTTTCTCTGAAAGTGAAGAATAGTGAAAACTGAAATAGATAGTAACTTTTCTGCCTATTTCTCCTCCAAGGCAAATTAATTACCTCTAGCAACAGTCAACATAAGGCTCTGGGGTTTTTGTGTGATGGTATTAGGCTAAATTCAACAGACATTCCTTCACAAAGATTCATGGGAAAAAGGAAGGTAGAAATGTCATGTATATCAAAAGACATGAAATGTTAAGAAAGTAAAATATTGCAAAGAAGCAGAGGTTTCCTTAGCAAGGAACCATTCCTTAATTTCCTTATCCAGAGCTGTGCATCTCTCCATGCTTTCTAGATTACTGCCTTGTATGTGATGCAGAGGTGATCACAAGTGACATCAGAGGTTCCTATGGCTTCTCATCCCAGACCACTTGCACAGGGCTGTGAGGTAAAGGCAGATATTTCGTCCTGCCTGGTGCATTCCTAACCAAATGATAACTCTTCTTTAAATCCAACAACACTGCCAGTGCCTTCATGACTGTGGCAAACTTTAAATCAGGAAGTGGCAAACACAAGAGGCATGAGGTGATCCATGGTTTCATTCCAACAGCTCACACTGCTGACATGGGAAAATTCACCAGAAGCAGCTCAAGTTTGGGAGAAAAGCCTTGGAAGCACATATGTAAATGGACACAAAAACCAACAGGGCTTTGGTCTAAGCTGAAAAGCCCAAGCAATGCAATCCACTCACATTCAATCCCATCCACAATAACACCTACAGTATGTTAGGGATGAATATGGCAACTGGACTCTTCAGTCAGTCTGACAAGGAGGAACATCTCAGCTGGCTTTTGATTTCACCTTTACCTCATAAAATAATTTCAAAAATCTAAGCATTTTGAGTTTTTTTGTAAATAACATGTTAGAAAAAATGTTAGAGAAAAAATCACAGTCCATGAGACACCACATTGAAATCAAAGTGACCACAGCCTAAAACTTTTTGAAAGGCATTTTTTGCCTAACTTGCCTAGTTCTGCCTCAGTAGTGTAGCAGCATCAGCCTCAGATTTCACTGGACTGTGGCCAGAAAAGGACGTGCTGGGCATCCAGACACCACAAATGAGGACACAGCTACACAGAGACTGATGGCTCCCTGAATCAAGTGAGGCTGCCCAGACCTCACAATAATGATGCCTGGGTATGACCATGTTTTCCAGACACAGCTGCTTAACTGTGCTAAACTTGAGCCTGCAAGCTGAATGTTGGGTTTTTCCTTCACCCCCTTCAACCTCCTACAAGCCTGCCCTGACTAAAGGAGCATGGACATGAAGGAGACTAATGATGACAAACAAACAAGTAGGCTGTGAGAGCTGAGGGTTAAGGGTCTGTTTCCTAAAACTTCAACAGAGAATTTGCACCAGCTGAAAAAGGTGAAAGATAAGTCTTCATCAGCTCCAGTGAAGGGAAGGGAAAGGTCTTCAGCTGAACTGGCTGTTCATTAAGGATACTCAGTCACAGGCTGACAATTTCAGTGAGACAGTAATTTTTGTAACGAAGATCAAGAGTCCAAGGAGCAGTACACATAAAATGGCAGTAATTACTCAAAGAATATAAAAATGAAGAGGTGACCTAGAAAAAGAGAAGAAAAAACAAAATAAAGAAAGAAACCCAATCCAGGCAAAAAGAAGTGAAGGCCTAAAACTGAATTCTAAAATTCACCTCAAGCCAAGTCTTACACAAGAAAGATGACAAATATTGGCAATAAACTTAAGAGCAGTTGTTCACTTCATGCTCTCCAAAATGTAATGTTGATGCACCAGTAGATGTGGTAGTCATTGGTTTTCTTCCAAAGACCTTGAAACTGACCTATTTTTCTCATGAAAAAATCATGTTAATTTATTAATTTAGGATGTGCATGCTTTTTACATAACAAAACAGCATCCAAAGTTGGACTGCTGTGATACAAACAAAATATTTCACTCTGTTAGGCAACTAAGGAAAAAAAATTAGTAAAAAAGGGAATGTTTAAACATCTATGAAGACTTTTTAAAGTAGGCTTGACAAGATTTGTATGTATCCAACAGCAGAAGATCAAAGCTGACTAATGACTTAGTGTTAGCTTACTTCCACTTTTGGTCCCTATTAGACAGTAGAAGGGAAAAAAACAAAATAAGGTTAAGAAGACAAGCACAGAGAGAAAATTCAATTTATTTTCAGCACACATTAGAGACAATGCTTTGGACCCTATGTCATTTACCCTCAAAGCAGCTTAAGCACCAATTTGTGACAGCAATGTTTTTCATGACAATATGTGATTGCATGAAAAAGGAGTCGAGGCCATATGAAAGGCAGTTCTGGTGCTTCCATGACTTGCAGTTGATGAAAGAAAAATCTCATCTCCTTTTGGTTTTACCTCATCAATAGCAGATATATTTTAAATGTTCAGTTTATTCCAGCCCTTGGGCCTCTCTTCATTTATCAAGAAACAGTTAATGATGAAGCATAAAAGGAGACACAGGATTATCTTAAGTGGTAGCCTCTACTGAGATTCCAAATTTTAGTGAAGCATCTTCCCCCACAACACTCTTCACTATAATAGGAGCAGTATATTTTATTGAGCAAATAAAATACTGGTAGGACACAATTTGACCAACAGCAAAAGGCATGAACTTTATTTTGCTCTATTATTCTGCATATGTATGACTGCTTGAAGTCATTAAAAAAACAACTTCCCACACAAAAGTAGTAAACAGATGGCATCAGATGAAGATGGCACATGAAAACACATTACAAAAACAACTGACTAGTAGATGTTAAAAAAGAAGATATTTTTGTATCTACATATATGTATCTATGTACTTAGTTATCTTATTAGTTGTGTCTTAGCTTCTCATTTAGGTCAAATTTCTGGAGCTCTAAGCTTGGATTCCTAGCCATAAATTTTAATAGTACATTTGCTCCATACCAATAAGGAAAGGTCCTTGTGCTGCAATGTTTTATACACCCTGAAAACAGTCTGCTTCATTTCTTGTGTCCCATTTCCATATTCATATGCCCTAAACATAAATCTGGTTTACATTCTCAATAAGATCCTCGTGGCTGTGACCATTGCACTGCCTCAGCTCCCTTCCTCCTGCTCAGTCCCAGGGGAAGCAGAGTACAGTGCACAGCACAGACTAGAGATCATCACTCAAAAGCATCCACTTCCATTTACCTTAGACATCTAGAAAGTAAATCAGGNGCTTAGGATATCTGGACCATTGCTTTTCACTATTTGGCTAGGACATTTAATTTACAAAACGCAAAAACAGAGGAGTGGGATGAGCAAATTTAACTTCAGACTTTTTGAATATAGAAAAGGATTACAGATTACAAACTGAGGGATCAGTCTTCTCTTACTAAAAGAACATGACCAACAAAGGTTGATGCAGTTTATCATTTGGAGTGCTTTTGTACTTCTTGGAATACCATTTCCCTCTTATTACCTTTTGCAAGTAATGACTGCTTGCCTGCAAAAAGTATCATCCTTTTCCATCCTGGCAAATTACAGATGCTGTTTGTATGTACCTTCAGGTCCCTCTCAAAAGCTGCCCATGTCATGAAAGAAAATGCTAATGACAAAAATTTTTCTGTACCATTGTCCACTTGGTATCACTGGCCATCATTAGCATACCAAGGCTGTTCTCCACTACTTCTCATAAAAGGTTTTTGAGTCTATCAGACTCAAAACCTTACCTATCAAGAGGAAGAGGGCCTCGGTAATATCTGAAAGGCTATAGCTGACAGGTTTTTTTTCTCAAGGACACACATCTTTTCCATCACAAATGCCAGACCTTCCAAGGAGTTAGTCCAAGGCAATAGCATGTGTTTTCCATCACCATCACAACATTGTGATCTCTGCTTCAGGGAGAGGCACATCTCTGATGTTTCCTTTTTCAGTCTCAGCCCAGCACAGTGCATGTTTCTCCATGGCACACTTTACCCTTGGGGAGGCAATTACTGTAGACACAAGTGGAAAATACTCAAGATCCTATGCTCCCTACTGCTGTATAAATCCCTTTACAGAAAAAAATATACCATACTTCAGAAGTTAGGGTAATCTATGCATAACTACTACAGCTCAAAGCCCCTGCTCAGATTAAAGCAATGTTTTTTCACACACTGGACATACATCTGCAACACCTGTAGCTGTACTCAAGGTATCATGAGTGCAGTTAGCAGCAAAGACATACACCCACTTACTGTGTAATCTGCCAGGTTCCTTGGAGGATATCTATAGCCTAGAGTACAATTTTGTATCTATTAATATCCAAGTTAGCTAAATTAAAGGTAGGTCACGTACAATGGTACGTGTGGCAATCACGCCTTCAATCACAGGACAGAAAACACCACAAATAGCTTAAAAGCAGACTTAGCAACAAAAACAGAAGATTTTATGGGCACACCTGCCTGCACAGACAAGCACTTCTGGCTTCAGTATGCACCTGGAGGACAGCCAAGGCCTGGACATGCACTGTGTGAGGACATGAGCACTGCACTGTAGCACAGCACAGCAGAGCAGGGCAAACCCACTGGCACAAGGACAGCCTCCAGCATTCCCTTTTTCTGAACAGCACACTTTTTCCTCCGTGCTGGAGCCACCCACCACTCCCCAGGGTGATGCAGGTAAACAATGCACACATTTTCCATCTGTGGCTGAAGAGAGTCCTGGCCCAAGAATGTGGTTCATCTCCATGGGAGAAGGGTGTGAGCTACTGCTTGATTCAGCAAAATTTCTTACAGCATTATTTTATTCAGGCAAATAATTAAATCTCTCTTGTGTCTCTGTTTTCCCACCTGTAAATTTGATATATTTACTTGAAAGAAGCACACATTTCAGCAGCACTTCAGAGATCAAAATCTCTAGATAGGTGCTCATTAAATATGAAGAACAGGTAAAAGTGCACATGGAATGGTCATCATGTTACCACATCTATGCATTACTTTTGCATGCCTTCTGTAGATTTTAATGCTTATTTATTCTTTTAAAGCAGATATAGAGAAATGCAGTCTGGGTTCAGCTGCTACAAGTAGACACTTAAAAGGGTTAAAGTGTAGGTATCCATTTTAATTAAACAACAAAAATTGGATCTTTTAATGTCCCTGTCTCTGGCAACTAAACCAGTTTAGGAGAGACTAGTTTTCTCTACCCACTTGTGCCTGATCCCCAAGCTGGATTTATGCAACCAACTTGAGATGTATAGTATAAGTACACCCAGTGAAACTACCAAGGTAAATCTAAAGAAAAAAAAAAAGAAACAAAAGAATCATGTACACACCCATTCCTTTCTCAAAAAAGAAACAGGTAAAAAAAGTTAATCCAGACCAATTTAACAACCTGGTTGAGTAAGAATCTTTGCAAACATGGTAGGATAGCTGGGGCACCCAAGTTCCCACATGGAAACACTGAGCTACACTCTAACATAAGTTGGGGAAGACAACTGGGGAAACACAATGACAAAAATTTCCTGGACTGGCTACAAATCCATCTACTAATTTCATAACTTTTTTTCAATTTTATTTTGATGAGGCCCTCAGATACATTTGTTCTGCCTGGGTAAGTCTGGGTGTGGGCACTGCTCTCTGCTACCCAGCACACTGCATGCAGAGTTGCCACATTGTAAAGAAAATAGGAAGAAGATTCATGAAGTTAGAAACCAAACATTCCTGGATGCAGGGAAGACATCAAATGCACATCACAGCAGCTGTGTACATCGTGCTGCACATTAGCTGTAAACCTGCATGCAGGCACACTACCAAATATCCATTGGTTTCAGGCATTTTCTCATGCTGCTGCCAGGCAGGTAGGGACAAACTGGTGCCACTGGCAGCCATGTGCTGCCCGGGACTGCAAGTCCCCAGGTGTCTGGATCCAAGCAGCAAAAAATAGTTGAAAAAGAGGCTGGCCTTTGTAATTCCCATTTTGGACACAGAAATGGTATCCAGCACAGGTCTGTACATGAATCCCCAGGAGCATCCTGCAGCCTCCCAGATGGAGACTGCGCCCAAGCACAGGGGAATGCAGGGTCCAAACTGCACTGTGAGAACACTGCCAAGAGAGGGAATCCTGGGCCACTCCTACATTGCATGCATGGAAATGTTAGTATCTTAGAGGGGAACAAATGCTACAGTCCAGGTGAAACTGCAGGTGTTCCAGCTCACACCCAGCCAAGTCCTGCCAAACTAACCTGAGGCTATTCTCACTTTTTTTTTTTTTTTTAAATTTCAAAATTACTTTTTAAAATGCACTTATATGCCATGGTATATAGCTTACAAGCTGTTGGAACAGCATGCCCTATGAGGACCATTGGCCAGGCACTAGTCAGACAAGAAGATCCCGTCCCCAGGAAGAGAGGATGCCCTTCCCAATTGTGATGTTACACCAGTTTTCTGGCATAACACATCTCCCAGAAATAACCTCCCATTACTCAAAGCTGCCTCTGGCCTGGGTGAAATTTTCTATATGAAATAAAACTGTGAAGACACACCACTGAGACATCACAAAAGCAGGTTAAATCTTGTAAGGAGTTGTTCAAACTCTACAAGGGGAAACAGTGAACAGATACAACCTACATTGCCCCAGCTTGTGTATTTTCATACACCTATTTTGCAAGATATGTCAAAACAAACAGAAGACCAGGAAAATATGTGAGATATAGTTTCTCTAAGTGTTACACTTTAAGCTAAAATACAGCCTAATTGCTTAAGAGAGGTTACATAAAAGTAACATGGCTTACTATCAGATCTCAGACCTTTTCTCAACAGCCTCTCTCACTTAAAAACTTGTGTTGATTCACCAACACTGACAAAATCAACATTTTGAAAAGCAAAGCTTATATCTTGTGTTAATTGGGATGTTTCTGTTTACTACAAAACTACCAAGACTTTGCATTTATATGCTGTGTAATTTTTCTTTTGTCTCAACAATATACGAACTTTATATCCATTTTATTTGACATGAATAATAATTCCCAGCATAAAGCTCTGTTATTTCAAATGAGAACTGAATGCATCCTACAGTTTCCTATTTAATATGCAACTGTTAATAAAATAAGAACAAATTTCCTGCTAAAATATCCATAACACAAATAATTGAACAGGAGAGGCACCAGTGCTTGAATTCTCAAATGCTAGATCCTGAAATTCCTCAGACGCTGGGAACTGCGTAGATAGAAAAACAAGGTGCCATCTGTTTGTATTTATTGGCAAGGGAGGAGTGGTTTATGTAAATTAACTTCTCCAGATGACATCAGACTCCCTTATTCCATTTTGTCTTATTAGTAGAAGGCAATGCAAGTTTTGTCCAGCTTCCAACTCCAGCAAAAATTAAAAAAAAATTAAAAAAAAAATTTAAAAAAACACTTTCAGACAGCCAAAAGTAATATTTGAACCACTATCTGCCCTAGGATCTATCTTTTAAAGGTGTGGAGCAAATGGTGCCTCATGAATACTGCATCTTCTTAGGGAAGGCAATCTGAGAGTTTCAAAACTACTCACCAAATAGGACAAGGCATTGCAGTAGATTTCAGTAAGAAGTGGCACAGTCTCCCACGCAAATCGCTGAGATGCAGAATGAGCATTGTGAATTTCATTCCAGTTTGCCACTTAATTATTGCATGGCCTTCAGCAAGCTACTTTAAATCTCTCCTTTTCTTTATGCTCACATATTTCTTTATGCTCACTTTAGAGGTGGAAGGGAAGAAAGGATAAAGGGCTTGAAATATAACGGTAATTTTCTACCAGGAATAAGGCTTTACTTCTGGATAGCTTTTCTTCTTTAAAAAAAAACTTTCAAAGTATAGTCTTCATACAATGGAAACTGCTGTTAAGTGATCCAACGCTAACATACACCAAGATTATGCCTTGCAGTTCTGGATTTGATACTGTTTGATGCTATTTGATATTGAATTTTATTCACAGTGCTCCTCTCAGGTTTAGGTGCTCATTAAGAACAAGGTCTAGGGGTTTTGCTGTACCCCATTTTGGACACAGGATTTTAGTAAAAATAGAATATAATAAGCTTGACCTGGGTAAGACAAATTGTCCTGGAAATGGTAGAAACACAAACCCTATATTTAAAAAAAAACCCCAAACCTGTCTCCTACGACATAAAAGAGTGTTTCAGGCTTTTTTTAAATAGCCATAGTGTCAAGGACAGCTTTTTCCTCTGATTCATAATTTGAAATACCTTACTATTTCATCAAAACCTTTTCTATGTTAATCCTTGGCCAAAAAGATAAATTGAGACATACATACACACAACGGGTCACATTTCAGCTCAAAAAGTTAAAACTCATGCTGTCATGACAATTGTCAGCAAAGTAGCATATCTGTGCCTCTAAAAGTAGATGTCCTGCCATCCATATGATAGTACAGTAAGCTTTGGTGTTCACAGAAAAAAAATATTTTCCACAACAACAACAAAAAAAAAAAAAAAAAAAAAAAAAAAAAAAAAAAAAAAAAAAAAAAAAAAAAAAAAAAAAAAAAAAAAAAAAAAAAAAAAAAAAAAAAAAAA
>VWYO01010017.1:331551-345646 GCA_013400275.1 Rhadina sibilatrix
AAAAAGAACAGCTGAGCCTCTGGGGTTTGTATGGATTGGTACTCTCAAAGCAAACAGTAGGAAAGAAGAAACTCAATTCAGTACATATTTACAGTCCTGGAAAATAGAAACCACTTAACTCTTTTACAGTGCTGCTCTTCCACCTTTTGCAGAAGTTCAGCCCTGATACCTATTGCACTAATGGCCAATGCTGATTCATGAGCAAACCTATCAGCTTAAATGGAGGAAAACAAAGACACATTATCTTCCAAATCACGGAAATCAAGAGTCTCTTATATTTGCTTGAATAGGAGCAAACACTTCTTTTTGTTTAACATAGATCTAGTCTTACAGTCCAATGCAGAATGCTTTTCCGTAGAACACTACATGCTATTCAGGACAATAGAGATCCTTAAAAGTTTAACAAAAAGCTTTTTCATGGATTTTTTTTTTTTTTTTTTCTTGACTGAAAACTCCCTGCTGGGGGGCAAAAACGTTTGGGTAGTAGATAATGTGCTCAGTGCAAAAGAAACTGCTATACTAATGAAAGCAAGGGGTAGAGAAGTTTCCAATTTGTTTCACAAAGCTCTCAACATGGCCCATTTAATCTCCTAAATATTTGTGGGGATTTGCCTTTTCACAGCCCCATGCTTTTCTACAGCTTTTTTCTTGTTGGCACTCTTTTAACTTGTGAATTTAAATCCTCCCTACATGCGAAAGCACAACTCCCAGATGAATAAAATTACATTTCTTCAAGGTGAAAGCAAAACATGGTAGGATATACTGACCTAACACTACTAATAATACAAGCTGCTTCACTTTTCTCCAGTGTGGGATCTTGTTGCACCTCTCAATAATCCAGATAAATGAAATATTTTATGGTCAAACCCATAAAATACTACAAAAACTGTCAGAGGTTTTCTGCTCCGAGTTGATTTGATGTTTGGGAGAATGTTCAGAAATATCTAGGTCTGTACAATTTACAGCGAAGCTTGGAGGGACAAGTCTGGGAAGATGTTTCAGCCTTTCTAGCGTGAAGCAGTTTGTTAGGCTGCCTCTCTGGTAGAACTGCACTGTCCCCGTGTGGACACAAGTGTAAGTAGCTTCGTGTCATACACTGCAGTTACATCTGTCTGTATCCTTATGAATGCCACCACTAGCTAGGTACATTCTCAACACAAGAGCTGAATCCATTCAAGATATCGAGGCAGAAAAACATATATAATACATTAACTGTGTTCTTACAATTATGAAAATACAACCTGTGTGTGAACAGGTCTTTACTGACTGGGATTTAAAGGGACAATGATTACTTAATAATTTCTAAATGTGCCACTGAAAATGAACACCAAAACTCCTTTGAAGACTGTTTTGAGGCCACCTGAGAGGCTTTGTACACTTACTCTCTTGTACATTCCACCTTGCCAAAGAGAACTGTATTAATGCAGGAATGGTAGTGAAACCTCTAAAGAAAATACATACACACCCTGCTGATGGTATGAGGAGGAATGATTCATCCTACACATCTTTGGCTCCCCCCCTGGTGTGGATGCTACCTTGCCCTCTTCTTAACTGTTTATTTTTTCTTCTCCTTTGTTCAGAAACTGGCATAGTTTTGTTAGGTGCTTGGTAATACGTGTATACAGAACTGAATCTTGGCATGTGGTGGTTTTCTCAGGAGCCTAAAGATACATGTTTTTAATGCCAAGAATGCCCAGATCTTGTTTCCTCTTTGTTTAGGTGCATCTGGGAGATATCTCTCTCTGTTTTGGACAAAACCCATGGAGTGGTTCCATTGAGTAGAGGCAATGAAAAGCCAGACAACTCTCTTCTGATTCAACACAATCTATGACGAGGTGTTATTTTAATTTCTGTATCTGGAATATTAAAGAGGAAGAGACAGAAATTGCGGCTTTGTTACATCAAATGCTCTGTTATATGTTGTCTCCACAGTCTCCACATTTGCTTGTTTCTGGCATGCTGACATTTCACAACCTACAGTGAAGAGGAAATCACCAAGAATGATTCTGTTTACTTTCAGATGTGGAACATACATTGCTCATAATTAAATGACAGCACCATAAAGACATGTTAGCTACAAACTTTGGCTGAACTGTAAGGAAATAGCCACTGGCCAACTTAAACCCAACTATATGTAGCTAGTCTGACTTTGTGATCCCAGCAAGGCATTCAGTCAGGATGTTTACAGAATGACTGGGTGCATGACAAGGAGAATGGAATTTCCCTCAACTTTTTCAAGCCAGTATTGGTACCCGTGTCTCATGAGAAAAAAATAAAGCTCAAAAGTTATGCATTTTGAGGTGCAGAGTGAAATCAATGAATAAAGGACAAAGCATCTCAAATACTGAAAAATTATTATAGGACATTTACATGATTTGAAGACTGGCTCTTGCATTTCAAAATCTGTGTTAACCCTAGCTAGCTGGTAGTCATTACTCAGGAAACTGATGTTAGTTGGTATTATCTGGGTCTACTTCCTCTGCTCTTCTAAATGAAGCACAGCTGAAGATAGAATGACATGCAACTCTGTCTTTTTGTTCCGGAGGATGTGGCTCTTTTGTATCTCTTCTCTTTGAGCAGAATAAATCCACATCTAAGAAGGCATTCTGGAAGTTCCTAATTGCATCCAGATGATCACATGTTGGGGTCTGATTTCTCCCATCTTCCTGATACAGAGTACTTTAGTCATTCCCTAGGATTCAACTTCTGGTGTTTACAGCAAAGAGCCCAGGCATCTAGAAATGAAATTAAAACTGGACTTAAGAGTAGATCTGCAAAAATACAACTTTCATGTATACCAGAAAGCACCAAAGTGCCAAATTTGAGTTCTAAATTTCTGTCTTTCATGTCTTCTTGCAATTTTCAACCATAAACCTGGACTTGGACACCTAATCTAGTTCACCTTTTCTACCCAAGGTGATTGATCTACTAGATGACGAACCCTAGTGAACAAAACATTAAGCTCCTATCCAGTCAAGTAGGACAAGGCATGCTCTGACACATGCCTCTTTTCCCAGGCAACCACCAATAGGATAAGGGATAGTCTAAAGCTGCACCAGAGGAGGTTTAAGATGGAGTTTCTTCACAGAAACAGTGATTAGATATTGGAGCAGGATGTCCAGAGAGGTGATGGAATCACTGTGACTGGAGGTGTATAAGGAGAGATTGGATGTGGCACTAAGTGCCAGGGTCTAGCTGGCATGGTGTTCAGTCATGGATTGGCCTCAATGATCTCAAAGGTCTTTTCCATCCTAATTGTTCTGTGGTTCTGTGGTTTTTGATTCACTGACCCTGGTGCTTGCACGATTGTTCCTCTCTTTTCTGGCCACAATTACATCTTTGCAATAACTCTTCTTTTTTTTTTTTTATTTTTCTTATATATTTTATTTTCTTAATAGAAGTGTTACCACTGTCACTGATTTTCTTGGCCTTGGCCTGCAGCAGGTTCATCTTGGAGCCAGCTGTCATTGGCTCTGGTGGACACAGAGGAAGCTTCTCACACCTTCTCACAGAAGCCACCCCTGTAGCACCCCCACTACCAAAACCTGGCCACACCAACCCAGTACAACAGATGCTGAATAAGGGCACTACACTTCTACTGAAAGAGGGTTAAGAAATTTTCCTTAAAATCTGGCAACCATTCTCTTGCAACAGGATGTCCTTATCCAGGTGCTGCAATGGCCCTGCTAAGTCATGACAGCGCTGCAATAAACACTTCTTTTACAAAGGTTACAGTCCTTTAAAAACTACCTAAGAGACATATAATACAATATGGTTTGTTTCATAGTCCCACTGTGTTACTGTCAATTGAATGACAACAAAAATCAGACCAAGAAGAAGACTCAATGCTGCTGATTGAGGTGATAACTTAATATCTTAAACAGTGGTTTAATTCCCCAACTCTTGTTAGTGACTTTTGGTGTGATCTCAGGAGACTTCCTTAAATCTTCTTTTCCTACATCCTTTTTTTTATAAATTTGGCTGTTGCCATTTATCTGTATACACCGACTACTCACTCTACACCCTCCCCTGATCACATACACAGGCAGGAGAGCTTTCATATATTAACATAGCAGAGCCATTGGGGAGCTTACATAAAGCTGATGCAAGCAAGAAGAAAGACATCCCTCCTGTGCTTCAAACAATTCATACTATTCCAGCAGAAATGTGTTACTTTGCTTTAAATTTTGTAATTACTTTAAATATATGCAACCTAAGAATTAAAAGTCACCCATAACCTTCTCTCTTCCAGGCTGTACAAACTCAACTCTTTCAGCGTTTTCTCATAGGAGATATGTTCCATCCCTCTATCTTTGTGATCTTCCTCTGGGTTCACTCTACCGGGTTGATGTCCCTCCTTGTGATGGGGACCCCAGCCCTGGATGCAGTGCTCCAGGTGGGCTCTCACCAGAGCAGAGCAGAGCAGAGCAGAGCAGAGCAGAGCAGAGCAGAATCCCCTCCCTGGCCCTGCTGCCCACAGGGCTCTGGATGCAGCCCAGGACACGTTTGGCTCTCTGGGCTGGGAGTGCCATGGCTGGGGCATGTCCAGCCTCTCAGCCAGCAGCATCCCCAAGCCTTTCTGGGCAGGGCTGCTCTGGGTCTGTTCATCCCCAGCCTGTGCTGATACCACCAGGCTGGCCCAGCGCAGATGCAGAACCTTGCACTTGGTCTCATTAAATTGCATGAGGTTCCCCCAGGCCTACTTCTCAAGCTGGTCCAGGAAAATGTAGGCATTGCTCTGTATGTAGTTTTCTGGTTTTCCTAGCACCAGGGAGAGGTGATGGGAAAAAGCTGAATTGAAATGCTGGAGCCTTTGCCATGCATTCCCTCAGAACAGCAGAGGGTGGTTCGTCCAATGTGCCTGACCAATGACTCCCGACCAAGCAGTACAATGTGGTTTTCAAGCTCTTCTGCATGACTTTTACACAAGTTAAGACAATTTTTTCTGGACTGCAGTGTGGCAGTTTCTATGCCCTCAAGCATGCCAGTCTCCACTAGGCTGGAGTTTGCTACCTACATGGTGGAACAGTAAAAAGACTATAAAGCTGGTCTGCTAGGAAGGGCTTTTTTCCACAAAAATCTTTTCCATTCTAATCCTTTTTGTTTTCTGTACTCCTTTCTTTTTCTGCAGAACAGCTATAGCACACTGTATTTTCCATGTGCCACTGAATTCATCTGAGCAATCAGTTTTTCTGTCTCTGCATTTTTGTTTTGGTTGCTGCTAGAAGTAGACAGACCAAAATGCCATGAGTAAAATTAATCTCACAGCATTTCATGCATTGCTAGAACAAAACTATATCTACCTTCAGGAGAATGTTTGCCCTTTAAAGAGATCCAATCCAATTTTGGGGACCTAAGTTACATAAATTATTTAGTAATATTTTTGTGCATTCTTTCATCTTAATATAACTCCATTTTGCTGCATGCTACACTTACCTGGTCAATAAAAATACAAAGCAAACCAAAACTGAATGAGAATGACTGAGTTTTCTGGTGGTTTCAAATTGGTCTTAAAGTAACACAGAACCCTGAAGGCCAATGAGAAGCCAGATACACTGGGATTACCTCCATGCTCCTGAATGTCTCTCTGCTATGTTTATTTACTTGAAAGTCCAAATACAATATAAAACTTAGATAGTTATACCTACAAAACTTTTACAAAGAAATTTCTATACTTACAGATACAAGATAAAAGTTAGGTAAAGTAGGAGAAGGAAGCAGACCCAGGGAGAAAATAAAGGAGTTCTGGTCACAGTTTTGCACTGACCCACTGTAAATCTGATAATTTTCTATGAAATTTGCTAAAGGTACTATCTAAAAGCAATATGCAATTCATTATCTAACTTGTGAGCTATTGCCATGTCTGCAACAGAAGGTTTTCAGCAAAGGGGTAATTTAATTTTCTAAAGCTGTTGACTTTTGCTACACTCCCTAAAATAAAGCATGTTGTTTTAGGCATGCTGGTGAGAAGTATGGATCTGCTTATTGTACTGAAATTAGACATTTTAAGTCTCTACAAATACAACTATTTCAAGATTTGGCAATGATGTTCAGTGAATAGGAAAAGGCTTCCTAACCAGAAACAATGTACTTTAATCTTCTATAAAGAAGCACTTTGTGTTTAGTAAGGAAAGCCACTGCTGGCAGAATGATGAATAAGTACTTAGTTCCCTCATCTGTGCCAACTTGATTTAAACATAATGTGACCATGTCTAAGAACCCAAATTGTAACAACAGAAAAAATCTCTGAAAGGTCACGTTTACTCAGCTTTCAATCCTGCACGTTTCTGTGACAGAAAATTCTTTGAGAGTGTGTAGATGGAGTAGAGGTGCAGATAGATTAGTTACACCCTCATGTGCAGTCCACCACCTGTGCCATTGACATATGTGGGCTTCCCAGGGACACAGACATCCCCAGCACTCGTGAGCTTCAACAGATGTCTGGCCTGGGCAGGGAGGAGCAGCTGGAGATGTACATGGAAATCTCCTGGGAGGAAACGGGGACCAAATGGGTGGTGCAGAAAAACCAGAAAGACCTCTGAATGATAACCATCATGGAGATGGTGGCTGCACAGAGAAGTCACACACTCCTTGGGTGCACTTCAGCAGCAGGTGGAGGCCAAGGGCAGGAAAGGAGGAGCTGGAGGAGGCTCTTCTGCTCCATCCCTGGTGACAGCTTCCCAGGACTGTTCTGAAGTTAGAGAAGGAGCTCCATGGTGGGCAAGTCTGGACCCTGGCTGCAGGAGCTGGGAGAACTCTGAGGTGTCTCTGAGGAAAGTATTAGGGAGTGTGGGAAGATATAAATATCTATGCTTAGATTAAAATTGCAATTTACTTTCTATTTCACATGTTTTCAATACTGCAAATAATACCTGACTTAATATCTCACTAGAAAAAACAATTTTTGCTTTCATTTCCTCTCGAGCAGCCTCTTGATGCTGCAGGGAATTTTATCCTAAACTCCCAACAGTGAGCTGTCACCACAGGGAGAAGGTGGAGGACATAACAAGGGAAAACACAGACCACCTGGTGGGTGCTGCATGCAGGAGATTGTGGATAGCTAAGGGTCAGGGGAAGGTTACCTGACAGCCTGACATGGACCAACACAATGTATATCCAGTACCCAGGAGGCTGAATTAATTAATGCTGGCAAGAAATAATTGCCCAAGAGAGGTCCTCAGGCCCTCAGAGAGCCCCAGCACCACAGACACCAAAGAGTAGTATAAACTCAGTGGGTTTAGCTCTGAGCATATATTAGAGAAAAATTATCCCATTTGTGTATTTCTGACACACACACGCTTCTCCAGATGCACTGCCTACAGCTTTTGAAGAAGGGAAATCTTAAAGCTGGCAGTCAGGAAGAGAAATCCATCTTAAAAGGGCCTCTAGGTACATTTTCTTTATGCTAACCCTGCAGAGCACCCTAGAAGAAATGGAACATGCATGAACACCATTCTCTCAATGTAAATCAGATTTTTTTTTTTTTTTTTTTTTTTTTTTTTTTTTTTTTTTTTTTGCTTTTTCTCTTGTCTCCATTCTTTCCACCTTTCCACAAATCCCACCTCCTTCAGAAACAGTTCCTAGCCATGTTCCAATGACTGGATTTTCCTGCTGTGGAATGTGATTTTCACTATTCTGCTACTTACTCAGTAATTATTAACACAATTTGTTCATAGCCATCAGTGGTATAACATCAATGATCTCAGCTGGAGTCACGCCAAGAATTAATGTGATCAATTAATTTTGCAGAATGCTGTTGACATGCAAGTAGCTATGTTTTGCAGTTGCCAAGAGCATTGGTGACCCCTCCATGGAGTTCCTAGGACAGATACCAGTTTTGTGGGGAGCTCTGCATATCTTGTCTAAGATTTAATTGTGTCTGGATAACAGGTTTTGGAAGCTATTTTTTTGCTTTACCTGCTGATTGTATTTAACATTTATTTTAAATTTTCTGAGATAACTATGTCATTCCATGATACATGATACTTCTAACAATATGTGATATCACTGTAGGAAAAGGATGCATCCACCTTGTGTATGTAATGAGACTACACTCTCTTTCACAGTAGATCACTAAACTCTTTATAATAAAGGATTTGTCTAAAAATCATCAAGTTTGACCCAACACTTGGAGCAACTAGATTTCCCTGCAAGGTTTTTTCTCCCATATATTGATGGCCTTCTCACGTAAATAAAAATTTTGACATTTTTCTTTGAATAATATACAACGAGAATGACAGAATGAAGTTCAGTGCACCTAAGGTCTTTTAATTTCACACAAAAATTGATGTCATGCTATGTCTATTGATCTTTGCTATTTTAAGGAACTAGAAGATGTTAATAGTAAGTATTAAGGATGCATGCTGTAGCAACTGAGAAAAAAAGGGGAAGGCTAGCAGACAAGAAGGAAATATTTCAAATTTCATCCATCTGGGAAGACCCATGGGAAAATTAGAGACTATTCAGAGCATGTGGATATTTTAATGAAGAAAAACTATTTGTTTTAATCAATTACAAGACATCTATGTTAGCATTAAGCTTTAATGAAAATACATTATTTGGATGAATGATAAAAACTCCTGTAGCCATGTTTTATAAATGTATTGTATATTGAATGAGCACATTGGCTTCACAACCCAAAAGATTACAGACACAGATTGTTTGACAATCCTAACAGCTCTCTGGCTCAGAGAAGATCATGAAGCAGAAGTCTATTGATATTGATGGAGAATATGTGCAACTATTACAAGATTTATCAAAACCCCCCTGAACTCTGTATGTATGTATCACACCAACTCAACCAACGTTGAGGGCACAGGGAACTGAGAAATTTGTAGCTGCAAATACATTTTTTTCCTATTGGAACACAAATTTTGTTTAAAAAGGGATTCTGAATGGTCAGACTGCATACCCAGAGAATTATGGTCAAGTTTTCAGCCCAGTATGCCCTAGCTTTGTACAAAAAGGGCAAGGGGACAGTGCTGCTAAGAGCTTTATAAATAACCCAAGAGCAAACATTTTCCACAGTTTGTCTGATCTGACTATGGAGACTATGCTCTGCTATATATAGTAAAGAACAAGTATTTTTAAAAGATCAGAGGAAGAACAAAAATAAGCTAAGCACATCGAAGCATGCTTTTGAAATACAGGTTTGAAGCTCAGCAGCTAACTGAATCCACAGAAAATGGGATGTACCATCTCCTGTCCTGTAGAGAAAATCCCTGCTGATTTTCAGCCTCCAGAGAGCTTGATACAGGCAATAGGGGCTGAGGCTTCTGTTGAGGACAGCAGACTGCACAATCAGCAAAAAAACAAGACTGAGTCTTGCTCTCCACATCACATAGAGCACACAAGAAGAGGACAGCAGAGTTCCAGCCCTACCTCAGGACCATCAGTAAGGAAGAGACAATTTGCATTTCTGGACCCAGACCTACAAACAAAAGAGCAATCCAAGTGCATCAAAGAGCATGGGATTTTTAAGAGCAGTTTTATTTCATGGTGACTTGAGTAAGTCCTGCTATGGCCACAGATGAGGGCTTACCTCAAAAGTGTCTCAGAGGCAGGTCACAAAAGCAGTTTTGAGGTCCTGCCCTAAGAGCTACTCGAGGTGAAGCCCATCACCAGCCTCAGCAGAGCCATGGGACACTGTGGAGACAGGGCACCTTCAAAGAATGGGTCACGCTGGCAGGGCCAGAACCACACAGGGCCAATACCACCCATGTAAAATGGAAAAGAAAAGGGAGTGGGGAGGGGGGGGAGGGGAAGGAAACATTTCAACAGATCCATTCACATGATAGTTACAAATCTGAAAAGCAGCATTAAAAAAGAATATTTTTAATTTTTTTTTAAAAAATCATGGGAAGAGGAGAAAAAAATTCCAGCAGATCTCTTCAGAATGAGATACAGACATGGTTGTTTTCATTTAAACCAGGTTTCTAGGCAGCACCCAGAGTGTTCGAGGCATGTGTCTGAAATAAAAAATCAGACTCAAACCAGGAGCATACAGATAAAACCTGGCAAACCTTCAAGGAAATTAGCAAGTTCCCATGTGTGCTTTTAAGTGAATGATCCTCATGCTTTCTTTATATACACCAATTAACCTTGCACAAAGAGTAACACTGAGGAAGCACCATTATTGTAGTGTAAAGCCAGCATGAGACCAGACTGGGAAGAGCAAATTATTCTTTACTTATAGTATCTCACTTCTTATACCAGTTATACAAGTGAGAAGACTAGATCCTTGATCAGAATAGACCCACATGCTGGAGCCCTACTGGATTGTACAGGGGACAGGCCGTGCAAAGAGCTTTCCTTCAGCAACATTTAATGTCTAAGCCTTAGGGGACAAGGAAGCATTAGGCATTTTCATGTCACCTTCATGGGATAATTGTTGAAGTCTGCTCACAACACCAGCTAGGGTTTTGGCAGTGGGAAATGGGTGGGAAAGGATTATGGAGAGATGTGGAAGAGAGGGAAAATGCTGCAACCTGTGCCAACAGCTGTGCTAGACATTAACTTCTATTTCTACTACACGTGTTTCTCCTCTCTTCTAAGAATCATAAAATGGTTTGTGTTGGCCCCATCCAACCTGGTGTTGAACAGTTTCAGGGATGGACACTGACAACTTCCCTGGGCAACTTGTTCCTGTGCCTTACCACCCTTGCAGTAAAGAATTTCTTCCTAACATCTAACATAAAACTACTTTCTTTTAGTTTGAAACCACTCTGTTTCGACCTATCACTACATGCCCTTGTAAAAAACCCTTCTCCAGCTTTCTTACAGGCTCATTTTGTGTACTGGAAGGTGATGTAAGGTCTTTACAGAGCTTTCTCTTCCCCAGACTGTACTGGCTCTCTCATCCTGCCTTCATGGGAAAGGCTCTTCAGCCCTCAGATTAATCTTCCAGCCTCCTCAGGATCTGCTCAAACAGGTCCATGTCATTCTTACATTGGGAAGCCCACAACTGGATGCAGCATTCTGGATGGGGTCTCAGCAGAGCAGCACAGAAGGACAGAATCCCGTCCCCCAATCTGCTGGCCATTGCTGCTCTGGATGTAGCTCAGGACACAGCTGGCTTTCTGACCTGCAATCACACTTTGACAGATCATGTTGAGCCTCTCCCTCACCAACACCCCCAAAGCAGCAGGACCTCACTGCCTGCCATGGTGTCAGGGGCGGCATGAGGAAGCAGCACCTCCCATCCTGGAATCACCAGAAGGGCAAGATTTCTCACATTCACACTAGTCTCCTTCCTGTCAAAAGCAAGAGCAAAGACTGCAGGGTGTGGTGGGCCAAGGAGCAGGACCAGCATCTTCTTTCGCATGCTGTAAGACCAACAGACAGACCACATGATGCTCAGAGCAGCCATGCCTGAGGGAGGGATGCAGAACCTAAACAGGTTCTGGTTTAGGAGCTTTGTGTGTCACCTAGTTCCAATTTCAGCATGCCTTACTTTTCACTTTTTACTGTTTTTATCCTCTGTGAAATAGCTGATACATTTCAAAAAGCTGGCATGAGTTTTGGAGCATGCATGGCATTGGTCTCTGCACTCAAAACCCTAAACGGTGCTCTCAGTTTCTCACAGTGAGAGGAAGAGTCATACCATCATTTCCAAAGTCCACAGGTCCAGTTAATCCAGCAAAAGTCAACAGACAGTATAAAGTATGTTTTTTTCCAGCAGTGGGAGACTCCAGCAGCAGCCCGTTGGGATGACTCTGCATGAGACATGGCCGTGATTCAGGTGGAAGGTCCCACAGCAGCCAAGTTCTGCAGGCTGTGAGAAATGGATAAAACCCCTCTGTCACCCCAACTGGAGACAGACAATGGTTACAAAAGGCACAGAAATTTCATTAAAGGCACCAATGCAGTCACAGTGAGCTCACACAGCAGCATATGGTGTGTTATTTTTGATCCGCTCAAAAGCCTTTCTGTTTCTGGGGAGGTTCTTGAATCCACTTGCAGCTCAAAGACCACAGTGGAAGGAGGAATGATGGGAATCCACTGCCTTCAGAGCCCTAGGTCCCAAGGAGGGGCTGCAGAGGACATCGGGGTGGGATTGCAGAGCTGTCACATGCAGGATGGCCCTTGGATATGGGAGCTGCAGAGAAGCTGAAGGAAAAGCATTTGCAATCAGGGCCATCAGCAGAGGCTAATTTTATAAATTGAAACAACAATAATAATGGTAGAGGCATGACAAGCCTGGCTGCAGCTGGTTAGGATTCAGCTGGCTTTACATTGTTTTGATTAGCCTGACATTCAGCTGGTGGGATGCTTGTATGGGCACATGTGTAGGAGGGAAGATAAACACAGCTGAGCAAATCTGGCCCCTCATCTTGCTTCTGCACAAGCAAATGGGCTTGTCCTCAGCTCAGATAAGAGCCATGGCCATCCTCCCTCCCACACCCAAAAAGGTGCAGCTGTATTTAATGGTAATTTATTACAGGAGCACTGGTGGCAATTTTGCTGATGTTTATTTTTGTGGACAAAGCACAAATGTTTTTAATGCTGTGTCAAGCTCAAGAAACTCAGACAGTGGAGAAGTAAAAAAGAAAAGCGATCAAATCACTTGGGGAGTGAGAAAGGGAAAAAAGCATCATCTTGACAGAGAAAATAGGATTGTTTAAATAGGATTGTTCCTTGTGAGGTCAAGATTCCCCTTCAGGAAAGCTACTGTCAACCAGGTCTTTATTGCAGAAGCTGGACAGACTTCATGCAAAGCCTATATTTTTGTCCTTATGGACATGTTAATGGCAATTGGTTGTAAACAGAAGCTGTACCTCAAAGAAGACCTGGCGCTGGGGGAAGAGAGAAAGAGAGAAAATATTTAGCCATTAGAAGGAGAGAAGGCAAATTTATGAATGGATGGAGGAAGAAAAAAAACATCCTCCAATGGTAAATTTTTTGCAGTTCTCCAGCCTCCTCAGATAAACTCTCTACATGTTTTGCATGTTTGGTCTGTCCCTGTTTTAAATGAATGACTTGACTTCCTCCAATTCCATAACATTTTAAAAATTACAACATATCCTTCCTATAACTTATATAGAAACATGATATAAAATCATCTTAAACTGACAGCAATAAAGACTCTGTGTTCCGTCCTCCCCTGTAGCTTCTAATAACTAAAATTTTTTCATGATGGCTGCTAAAAAATTATAGGAGCTGCCTGCCTCCCCAGGGGTTAATAAATAAGCACAGATGGCTGAAAAAGCACAGCCAAGGCGGCCTCATGGTGGAGCTAAGGTTTTAAACCCAGTCCTACTACTACCAATTTGCTAATTCCCCTCAATAGCACCTCAGTGCTGTGAAATTCGTTTTTAGAGTATTCAACACATCAGAGAGGCTGGGGAGTTGGTAAACCCCAGATTACCATTAATCCCTTTGCCACTGGTTTCTCCTCCTCTCTTGTATCTGCCATCTAAGATAAGTTTAATGCTTCCCAACTCACTCTGTATCTGCCAAGGCACTTTGGGTGGTGTCAGCTACCCAGATCAATTGGACGGACACATAACCACTCCACCAGGAGAGAGGCGGTAAGTTTTAAGAATATTCAATGATTTATTTGCATCTACTTACATGCACAGTTTAATGCAAAAAAAAAAAAAAAATCACACAACTTCACCTCCAGTTCCGCTATCTATGCCCGTCAGCAATATCCTTGTTCATCAGGATGCAGTGAGGGTGAGTACTTTAGCAGCAGCAGAGCAGGAGGTGGAAAGCCGAGGTGCTTTATGCCCATCTGTGAGCTGGAAGGGAACCAAGGGACTTCAAAAAGTAAGCATGAAAGAGGGAATATAGATGTTTGAAATGAAGATGAAAATGGCAACCATGGCACTGTTTGCCTCAAGCTTACCTGAATAAGAAAAATCCTCCATATTCGTGCAAATGGGAAGTGATACTTCTCATTACTGATATCAATTTACTGTACAATATATCAAATAAATTTGTCTTGCCTTTTGACTCTGCTGTGCTACATAATACCACCATGCAAAAAATCGACCTTTTTCATGTATTTGTTGTTGGTCAAGTAAAAGTAACTACTCAAATAAATTATTCCTTGTACATTGTTTGGAAACATGCTTTTAATTAAAAAAAAAAA